>VMDO01010986.1:0-12526 GCA_007922755.1 Pedetes capensis
GGATTTTTCCTTCTTGTAATTTTGAGTCAGCTCTCTCATATGAGTGAGAACATGTGTTGTTTCTCTTTCTGAGCTTGTGTTCGTTCACTTAAAATAATTTTCTCTAATTCCATCCATTTTGCTGCGAATGACCCTATTTCATCTTTCTTGATTGCTGAATAGTATTCCATTGTGTATATATACCATAGTTTTTTTATCCTAAAACTATAGTGCCAAGTTCTTCCTCTTTGATGCTATTCATGTCACCTCCTGCTTTCCTGTTATGTTTGCTACATTTTAGAGAACTGTAATTGGAGTTACTCAAATTTTTCATATGCTTTAATCAATACTCTCTTGGTTATGGGAAAAACCTAGATAGACAGAACTTCATGTATAAGAAATTTGTGGTTGAGGCATGAATGAGAATTTAGAGAGGATATCAAAATGTTGCAAAGTTAAAATTAGTGTAAGAGGCCAAGTCCCCAGTTTTTAATTTGGGTACTTAGTGTATATACCTTCCATTGCCCCCTAAAAGCTACCCTCTTTTAGTTTCAAAGTATATGAAAATTTATGTAAACATTTCATTTTCAAGCAGCTTATTTGGTACAGAATTAGAAAACTCAAAGTTAAAAATACTATACCAAGTTGTTGTTTTTGTTAGGTGCCATCAAGTTGGGTCCGACTCATAGCAACCCTCACAGGGTTTTCAATGGCCAATTGTTTTGGGATTGCTTTAGGAGTGGACTGCCACATCCTTCTCCTGCTACAAAATTAAAGCCATGTAAAATGAAAAAAAGAAAAGGAAGGCAGGAAGGCAGGAAGGAAGGCAGAAAGAAAGAAAAGAAAGAAAGAAAGAAAGAAAGAAAGGAGAGAAAGAAAGAAAAAGAAGGAAAGAAGGAAGGAAGAAAAGGTAAACTTTCAAAGGTTAAGTCGTATGTTTCATGGGGATACTTCACCTGGGGATACTTCTCAGAAATGTGGCATCATAAAACATGTAAGTGATGTCAATCAGCAGAGTCACTCCAATAACAATCGCATCTAAGATGTTAAGTAAGTCAGAAAAATAATTCTTTGTCCTGTAATATAAAATAAAAATGTTTATCTTCCTTAAGAGAAGATAGGAATTTTAAGAGCACAAGTTATTTGACTCATGTTCATTAAGAACTCTAATGGATTATTAAAGATGTATTGTCTGGACTACACTAAGGGAAAAATATAACATTAATGGAAAATTTTCAAGTAGTAAATTTACATTCATTTTATATATATATAATATATACATACATATGTATGTATGTATGTATGTATATACATATATGTATGTATGTGTGTGTGTATATATATATATATATTTGTATATATGAAAAAAAGCATCAAGATGGCAATGTAACCTTAGTAAGTAAAGTAAGTAAGTAAGACCAAACCATTGAACAAGAGGGAAATATTGCCTTTGCCTGTCTACATAGAAGAGTGGGATGCTGTGGAGTTCTCTCGGGCAATAGAAGCTGAGGACATCACAGCCTTCGAGCACCTGGGACTGTGAGAGTGTATAAGAGGAGCTTATGAGAACTATCTTAAGCTTGTGGTCTGGCCTTACACATATATTGGAATCCCAAAGGGCTGGTATGGCCTCTCCAGGATAAAGGCAGACTTGAACTCCCTACCACTTCTTCCCTGACACTAGTTGCTTCAGACATGAACATTGGCCCTCTATGGAAAGCTTCTGATTTTGGCAATGCAGCCTCTTTCAGGATCTGAGTAATCTGGCATTGGAAAATTGTCCTCGGCTCAAAGGCATGAAGACAAAAAAATCATTAGAAGAGGAGACAGGTCACCTTCCGTGATGCTCTGGAAAAAGCGAGGCTGGGGAACTTAATCCCTGATTTCCAAAGCTTTCCAGTCTCATTGCGGGCCTTACCTACCCTAACCACCTTCTCAGAAAATCAGCAGAGAAAATCAACTGCTGTTTTACTACCAAGTCTCATTGATGGGATAATCATGCCTCAGATCTCCTCTTTAACTTAACAAAAGTTTTCATTTTAACTGATAGAGGGATTATTCATGATCTATTATATAGTATTTAATAAACTATTGAGTCTTAATTTGGAATTCAAGTCTTAAAGTATTAGTATTTGTACCTCACATACATATTCCTCTTAATAATATACAGGTAAATACATTGACTGCCTGGCATCTTCCTGAAATGTTTTAAAACCTTATTTATTGAAGGAACTATCTGGAATACATTATTGGAAACTTCAGCACCAGTTGTAACAATAACACTTTTAAAATCAATCTATGAAAAATTGGGTCTGGATTATTGTTTCGCTGTGGACTGTCTTCAAAAAGAATTATTTTGGTGAAGAGGGACACATTTGTTTGGGTTGACCTGCTAATTATTTTGGGATGCTTCTTATAATAATGCAAAATGGCTTTGTGCTTTTAAAAAAATCCAACTTACCCTTCTATACATACTCGAAGAAGAACATCCAAGAGAAAAAATAAAGCAATTGCTAAAGAAGTTGCACGGTATTCCATAGGAGTATAGGTATGGGTATCAGTGACAAGTAGGTCTATGATGACGAGAGACATGTCCACAAAGATCAGCAAAATTCCAAATATTCTAAAATAAATAAATAAAGATAAATGGGGGTTTTGACTTCATATTTCTTGTTGTTAGGTACCATCAAGTGGGTATCTGACTCACAGCAACCCCACATACAGCAGGTGAAACACTATTGTCAGTGCTTCTCTGCTATTCCTAGGGTTTTCAATGGCTGATTGCTTTTGGGGAGTCAGTTGCCGGGTCCCTCTCCCAAGCCTACAGCACCCAACATCCCCAGGTGGTCTCCGATCCAAGTACTAACCAGGCCCGACCCTGCTTAGCTTCTGAGATCTGATGGGATCAGATGCCACAGTGGTATGGCTGGCTGCAGGCATCCTCATATTTAGCCAATATTAAAGACAATGATCACATACCAAAATATCATTATTTAGGATTAAACCGTCCAGTGGTAGAAAGAACAGTGTTGAATTGAATCACAAAAAAACAGAACAAACAACAACAAAACCCCTAACAACTCAGTTTTCACCCTATAGGAGCAGTTGTTAATAAAATTCCCTCCAAACCACTGCAAAGTATGTTATCATGCCCCACCTTAGTAGATACATTGGACTAACACTCCAAGGTAGAACAGGAAAACTGAGTTAAAATGACTAGTCTCTGTATATAAACTCTTAAAATTTTTAGAATTTTATAAAGAATTTCTAATTCCTAATAATAAATGCAACCTCATTGATTTGAATAATTTTTAAGAGTTTGGTAATAGAAACCAAGTGAAGGCATGACTAACATAAGCCCTTAAAAGACCACTTTGACCAATAAGTTTTTTTAATCTGTGAGATTTTCAACATGTACTTGATTTGATTACATATTCAGGGGTGCACATGTGATTGGGCACATAAGAATTCAATCCCATAAATATTAACATGATTGCATTCTTAAGTGCCTGCTAGGCCTTTCTGTTACATTTTCTAAGCATATTCTTCATAAATTGTGAATAATACAATTTATGTATTATGTAAGAGAAAGGCATTTTCTAAGCAGATTCTTCACAAATTATATAATTTGCATAATCTATGAAGATAAATTAATTAGACCTCAAAGTGCTTTTTTACAATTTCAACTCAAAACAGTATCAATTTTAAAGGAAATAATTACATTATGTAAGTTTGAATCATGGTATAAAAATCTTACTCTCATTTAGAGAAGAAGCCTAAGTAAAATGGTTCCAGAATTAGGAATGAATATAAATATGCAAGGTATTTATTAAAACACCTTACCTATAAGTACAGAATTTCAAAATGCATGCTTTATTATTTTTACATATCCAGGTAGAAAAAACATGTTAATATGCCACTACTTAGACTTGGAAAAACTTCATTTATTTGCAAGTGTTAAAGTTCATATTAAACTAAACTTCCATGATGAATTGTTGTTGTTGTTGTTAGGTGCTGTCGAATGGGGTTCAACTATGTATACCAGGTGAAACATTCCCCAACATTGTGCTATGCCCAGCACTATAGTCAGTGCTTCTCTGCTGTTCATAAGGTTTTCAATGGCTGATTATTTCAGAAATGGGCTGCCAGGTCCTTTTCTTAAGCCTACAGCACCCAATGTTCCCAAGCTGTCTGTCTCCCGTCCAAGTACTAACCAAGCCTGATCCAACTTAGCTTCCAAGATCTGACAGGACTGGATGCCACAGTGGTATGGCTGCAAGCATGATGGATTAGATCATATTAAATGTGGGTACATGGACTACTTAGTGACACATTGACAGTGGAAATGCTTTTTGTTTTGTTTTTCTTTCTGCAGATCCTTTCCCATTAAAAAGATTGATATTAAATGTTATAGATATTTAATTACTTCCACTTCTAGAGTCTCACATACCTGAATGAAAGGGATGATATAATTACATGCACAATTCTCTTAATCTTGCTGCTGCAAAAATTAGTAAACATAAAATCAACCACATATTTCCTCTAACATATGTTATAAATTTAACCAATAGAAAAATAACAACAACAAAAACCCAAAGGCCTTTCTAAGTATAAATTTAACAGAAAAAATTTCCGAAGTTTTATGACAAAATGTTTTTTGCTAATAACTAAAATTTTTTGCATTTCTGCTTTGTGAATTTTTCACTTTCTTTTGGAGGACATAGGCTGGGGTGTAGCTCAGTTGGTAGAGTGCTATTCCACACTCTGAGGACCCGGGATCCATCCCCAGTGAAAATGGGAGAAGGATGTGGCAATCCACTCTCGAAGCAATCCCCCAAACAATAAGCCATTGAAAACCCTATTAGGGTTGCTGTGAGTCTCACCCGACTTGATGGTACCTAACAACAACAGCATCTGGGATATATGTGAATATAATACTAAACTTTGGAAACTTAGTAACACTACCCTTGCATATACAGCTCCAACCCCCAACACTTTTTTTCAGTACTGGAGGGTTGACCTTAGGGCCTTGGACATGCCAGACATGTGCTCTACCACTGAGCTTCACCCCCAGCCTCTTTATTTTTTGAGATGGGGTCTTGCTAAGTTGCACAGGTTGTCTCTGTCTTCAAATTTGCCATCCTCTTGCCTCAGCCTCTTAAATTGCTGGGATTACAGGCATGTGCTCTAGCTCCCAGCTTTCCAAATCCAACTTTATAGTAATATTAAACTTGAGGGCAACTGAAGCAATACTGTATGCAGATGGAAGAGGGTGGTAGAAAAGAACTGTATTCCAATGTCAGCTCTTCCATTAATAAACTGTGGGATCTTGGGCAAGTCATCAAGTCTTGGCCAGACCTGTTTTCAAAGCAATGAAATAAGGGACTTCAGGGATGGACATAGGCAGTAAATTATTCCCTAATCCTTTAATATCCATCTCTGGGAACTAAAACACCCTGGGATCAAATAATTGATGAGTTTCATTTGTGGTTGCACATGTACTTTCAAGGTAAAGAATTTTAGTAAGACATATTTCAAAGAAAAAATGCCCTGAAGACTGGGCTGTTTTCATTAATCAAAGGAGGGAGAACCTGTCTGAGCCTCTAGTAATGTCTTATTTTATCTTATGGCTGGAGGCAGAGTAGCCATTGGGGAGCAACTTCTTGCCCTGCTGAAATCTCCAACATAGGACCAAAATTCCACCCTGAGATAAATCCCAAGACAGAGTTCATAGCCGGTGCCAAAGACTGAAAAAGGGAGAGGATAGATACTCAGCAGAACTGAAGCACTGCCAAAATTGGTCATGGATGAATGGTGTCAGGTTAGCTTGAGATACAGGGGATTCCTAATTCTTCTAATCTTCTCTTTCTCAACTGCACCTGCCAGCTCTGCCCAGGCTTGGGGAGTTAAGGTGATATGGATGGAGGACCAATTGGACAAAAGAACTGAATCCTCCTCTGCAGCTGCCATTCTCTTACTACAAGCCCCTTCTGATCCCACACAATCTATTGCATCTTTGGGAGGCAAGGAAACTTGCCTGATAAAGTGAGTATGCAGAACCATGCCTGACAGATCTATGGAGGCAAAAAGGAATGGCTTGGGGTGGCTTTAGCCCTTCCAATCTCTTTCAGTGTTCCACCAAATTATCCTAAGTAAATATATAAAATAGGCTTCATGTGGTTGTCAAAAGACTATGCTATATAAATGTGTGGGTAGAGTTTTACTGGCAAGGACTATGATTTGTTAGGTACCGTCGAGTTGGGTCTGACTTATAGTGACCCTGTGTACAGCAGAATGAATCACTCCCCAATTCTGTGCCAGGTACTTGATCTTATTTATTGTTTAAGCCCATTGTTGCAGACACTGTGTCAATCCATCTACTGGAGAGTTTTCCTGTCTTCGTTGACCTGCCACTCTCCCAAACATGATGTCCTTCTCCAGGGATTGGTCCCTCCTGACTACATGGCCAAACTACATAAGATGTAGTCTAGCATCCTTGTTTCCAAGGAGCACTCTGGTTGCACTTCTAGGAGAGATCTGTTGGTCTTTTGGCAGTCCATGGTATATTCAATATTCCTATCCAGCACCATAATTGAAAAGCATCAATTCTTCTTCTGTCTCCCTTGTTCAGTCAGGTGCACCTTCCTCTTCAATGTGGTATCTTTACTTTTCAATACTCTAAAGAGATCTTTTGCCACAGTTTTCCCCAAAGCAATGTGTCTTTTGATTTCTTGACTGCTGCTGCCACAGGTGTTGATTGTAGAACCAAGCAAAGCAAAATCTTGGATAACCTCAATCTTTTCTCCATTTACTGTGAAGTTGCATGCTGACCCAGTCATAAGGATTTTTGTTTTCTTGATGTTTAGTCACAATGCACATTGAAGGCCATGTTCTTTGATCTTCATCAGTAAATGTTTCAAATCTTCTTCACTTTCAGCAAGCAGAGTTGTGTCATCTACATAACGGAGGTTGTTAATGAGTCTTCCTCCAATCCTGATGCCATGTTCTTCTTCATAAAGTCCAGCTTCTCAGATTATTGCTCAGCATAGAAACTGAAGAGATATGGTGAAATGATACAGTTCTGACTCACACCTTTCTCAACTTTAAAGCAGCCTGTTTCCTTGTTCTGTTTGAACAATTGCTTCCTGGTTTGTGTACAGATTCCTCATGAATACAATTAGGTGCTCTGGTATTCCCATTCTTCACAGTGTTATCCATAATTTGTTATGATCCACACAGTCAAATGCCTTTGCATAGTCAATAAAGCAGACATTTTTCTGATAGTCCCTGCTTTCAGCTAATAGCCATCTGACATCAGGAATGATGTCCCTGGTTCCCTGCCCTCTTCTGAATTCAGCTTGATTTTCCGGCAGTTCCCTGTCTATGTATTGCTGCCGCCATTTTTGAATGATCTTTAGCAAAATTTTGCTTGTGTGTGATATTAGTGATATTGTTGGATAGTTTCCACATTCAGTTGGATACCCTTTTTTGGGAATAGGCACAAATATACATCTCTTCCAGTCTGTTGGCCAGGTAGCTGTTTTCCAAATCTGTTGGCATAAACATATTAGCATCTCCAGTGCTGCATCTGTTTGTTGAAACATCTCTGTTGGTATTCCATCAATTCCTGGATCCTTGTGTTTTGCCAATTCCTTCAAGGTAGTTTCCACTTCATCCTTCAATCCTCTTTATATGCAACCTCTTGAAATGGCTGGTCATCTACAAATTATTTTTTTATAATGACTCTGTGCATTCCTTCTGTCTTCTTTTGATGTTTCCTGCATCATTTAATATTTTCCCTGTAGAATTTTTTCATCATTGCTACTCAAGGCTTGAAATTTTTTTCTTCAGTTTCTTAAGCTTGACAAACACAGAGCATGTTCTTCCCTTTTGTTTTCTATCTCCAGCTCTTTGCACATGTCATTATAATATTTGATTCTGTCTTCTCGAGCTGCCTTTTGAAATCTTCTGTTTAGTTCCTTAACTTTGTCATGTCTTCCTTTACTTTAGCTGCTGGATGTTCAAGGGCAAGTTTCAGAGTCCCTTTTGATATGTAATTTGGTCTTTTCTTTTTTTCTTATTTTCTTAATAACCTTTTGCTTTCTTCATGAATGATATCTTTGATGTCATGCCACAACTCATCTGTGTCTAATGCATTAAACCTATTCTTGAAGTGGTTTCTGAACTCAGGTGGGATGTACTCAAGGTCATACCTTGGTTCTTGCACACTTGTTCTAATTTTCTTCAGTTTCAGTTTGAACTTGCATATGAGAAGTTGATGGTCTGATCATGCAGAGCAGTGCTCAAGTCAACATTAACAAATCAAAATGAAGATATAGTTATAAGGAAGATACTTTGTAGAGAAAGATGGTAAATACAATCAAAGAAACTCAGAACTACATATAAATAACAATTGTAAATGTAGTATAGAAATGCTCCAGGAGGAAATGCAAATAAATTATTCTGAAGGAAAGATAAATGACATAAAATTCTCATTATTAAAAGAAACAAAGACAAATCAGTAGTGTAATATTTGCAGGTTTTTTCATACAATTTAGGATTTAAGGTTTGGAAAAAGAGGTAAAGTTGCATTTCTTATCCTTCTCAAGTGCAGGCCCAGTTTATGCTGGATATTGATGGAAAAAAAGCTACAATTATGTTATCTAAACATTAAGATATAAATATTGATACTAGAAATAGAATACAGTAGAAATAAGCCAGAAATTTCAGTAAAGAATGAAAAAAAAACCATAAATCAATTAGTAGCAAAATAAAGAAAACTTTAAAGAGAATATGAAGAAAGCATTTTTTTAATTAATAATTTTTAGTTAGTGTACAACTTAGTGGGTTTCATTAAGACATTTTCATACATGCATACCATTACAATGTACACATTACTCATGTTCACCTCCCCCACTACCCTGCCATGATCTCTCTTCCCATCCATCCCGTTCTTCCTTACCAATGGTCCCGATTCCACTTGCATGTCGTGTGTGTGTGTGTATGTATATATTTATTTAAATCTCTCACACACACATATCCAGATTTTTCCCTAAGGGCAAAATATGTGACATTTCTCTTCCTTTCCCCCATTACCCTTTTTATTTCCCCTCCCCTTTCTTTTCAGTCCCTTTTCTTCCCCTATGTAGGCCTCCTTCTTCTTTTATGACCTATATATTTTAATATTGAATGTATAGTAAAGTCTAACATCCACATATGATACAGAAAGGAATAATAAAGATCAAAGCAGAAATTAATGAAATAGAGACTAAAAGGACAATATAAAGAACTGATGAAAAAAGAGTTGGTTTTTTCAAAAGGTAAACAAGATCAACCAATCACTATCCAAACTAACCTAAAGAAACAGAGATCAACAAAGATATGAGATACTAAATATTAAAGCATTAAGAGTTGCAATATTAATATCAAAGTTGAATTCCAAATGAAAATACTAACTATGATGAAGACATTTTTATGTCAATAGAATGTAGGACCAACAGAACACTAATAAGACCATATTTAATAAGATCTATATTAAGGGTAGGTCCTGTGTCTCCCACTGGACACTTACTTCTCTAGTACAGAGGCTAGAGAAAGAGAAGTGGACATGACCCAAAGCACTAAGGGCACTGGAGTGGTTCCATGCTCTTCCTGTTCTCATTCAAGGAGTCTGGCTTTTTCTCCCAAACTATCCACAATACACAAGGCCACATTCCTAGATTATAGTGTAAACTCATGTTGAAAAATATCAGGATCAGATTTTATATCTGACTCCAATCCTGATTAAGCTCTTTAGACTCCTCTACTGAGTTTTGGAAAGGAAGATTCAAAGAAACCAGGAATGTCCTTTGCCTTGGATGGTCCTCAGGGGGATGTACTTCCCTTGGGAGGAGGATGTTGATATCAAGGATAGGGCTAGGTGTCGCTCTTCAAATGCTGTCTATTCTTAAAAATACATCAATCAAAATAGTTTCTTCTGTGCATAGGACACAATTTTCATGTATTTCTACAAAATATTTAAAGAAACTCATGCTGTAATAAGATATAAAAAGCTTGGTGTTACTCTAAAAATTATGCAGGCTACATTTTCTGATCACATAATAAAACCAGTGAGTGGGGGGTATATTGGCCTATAAAATATTTAAATACATTCTATCATATTGGAAATTAAAAAGATACCATACATGACAACTTAGATTAAATATAGATATTAGTTGAAAGATGTAAATTGGTAATGTTCATTCCAGAAAAAATAGATAACTTGAATAGTACTATATCCTTTAAAGAAATTACACTTGTACTTCAAGACTTTTCAACAGCAACCACACTGAAAATCTAAGCCAAGGAGACTTTATCGGAGAATATTGCTATGTTTTTAAAGAAAGAAATACTATCAATAGTGAAATAAAAAAAAAAAAACCTTTTTCAGAAAATAAAAGAGGGACTACTTCCAAACTTGTTTTAAGAAACCAGCATTACCCTGATACCCAAACCAGTAAATAAAATACATGACAAGAAAATTACCAACCAACTTCTCTCATGAAAACACATGCAAAAATTCTTAACAAACACTGACAAATTGGATCTAGCAATATTTTAAAAAATCAGCTCTTCTAGAATAAGATGGTGGACTAGAAGTTTTCTCGGTGCAACTCCATGAATGAGAAGAGTCAGGGTAATAAAAGAGAGACTATATCCTGAGAGAAAAAGAGAGGAAGAGCATCAGGAATCAAGGGAGAAGTGATAGAACAGCTGAAAAGCATACAGAAACAGAAAGGCAATGAAGAAAAAGCAGGAAACAGTCCACAGCTCCAACCTTGGTTACTGAGGGGTGAAGGACCAGAAGCTGCTACCATAAGGTAAGTCCTGGTGACAACAGACTAGCAGTCCTATCTTCAGGAGAAACCCACAGTTCTTACAAGCCTAAAGTCAGTGTGAGGATTTGACTTAACAGTGACTACTACTGTATAGCAGGATAATATTGGAGAAAAAATCCATTGGGTGGCTCCCCATATTTCAAATGCTATCGTCAGGTGCCATCTTGGTAGGGAGCCTATTATTTCAGACCAAGCTACTCAGGGAACCTGAAAACATGGAAACAAGGAATAAGCACAAGTCAGGGATCTTGGGGTTGTCCTTCAATGGTATCTGGGTGGAAGACAGCCACAAGAGGATGTCATGGAGAAAGGGACGGTTGGACATGGACCCCTGAGAAGTTTCACCAGCAAGGACCTTGGGCTGTGGAGAGTGTGGTGGTCAGTGGCCCCACTCTCTGTGGCAATGAGTGAGTGCCATGACCTGTGGGTTACTGCATAGGCTGAGAGCTCTAAGCATGTGACCAGCACATTACTTGGCCTCCAGAGTTGCCTCATGCCTGGGTTTGGTTTGCTGCTGGGCAGGATGGTGAGATATGAGCCCATGTCTGGCAGATCACTTGAATTTTATAGCTTCTTTCCTTCCACAGGATATTTTATTGCTGAGTGGGGTCTGAAAGTACTGAGCCTGGCAGGAAGAGGACATGGTTCCCTAGGTTCTCTCTCTCTCTAGTGCAGAACTCAGTGCTCTGGTTCCCCCACTCTGCAATTCACTTGGAGGAAAGTCCTTAGCCTAGATGCTTGATGTCCCAGGGTACACAAAATGAGGGATCTCTGGAGAAAGTGGGAACCTGCTTGGCCCATAGGCTGCAAAGCTCCTTGAGGCCAGCAGCAGCTCCCGGTGCACAAAGAAGGGAAGCTTTTAAAGTAAATGCAGTCCTGATGCTAATAACATACCCTTGAAAGGTCCAGCCCTCAACCCACATATGGCACCAACTTGTACAAAGGGAACAGAGAGAAACTACAATACACTCCAGCTATGACTGAGTACCCCTCAGACCCAGCAGATTCCAATATTAGAGGACCTAGCAAGAAGTTTTTCCAATTCTTGGGTTAATTTTGTTGTTGTTGTTGTTGTTGTTGTTTGCTTTACTTTTTCTTTTAAATCTATTTTTAGAATAGTTTTACTTGATTTTGTTTTTTAAAGATCTTTTATGTTTTAATCTTTATTCTTCTTGCTCTTGTCTAGTTTTATTTTCATATTTTTCTTTATTTTGTAAACAGGTTTAAAAATCTCTTGCTTCTTTCTCTTCCTCATATTCTTTTACTTTTTAATTCTGTTTCTTTTTTATTTATTCATTCTTTCTCCCTTTTCCTGTCCTCTTCTTTACTTTATTCTTTTATTATTATTACTTTCATCTATGTCAGTTTTCGCCTTCATAGTTTATTCTACATTACTTTTGCTACTTTCTTTTCAATTGTAATTGTTGTTGTAGTAATTGTCTTTAATTGACTATTATTATATTTGTATATCTGGCTTGTTTTGGTGGTGTTGCTGTTACAGAGGTTAGTTTTCTCTTCTGTGAGTGGTATGTGGATTTGAGCCCTCAAAAGAAGGCACACATTGAGCCGGGTGTGGTGGCGCACGTCTGTAATCCCGGCAGCTTGGGAGGTGGAGGCAGGCAAATTGCAAGTTCGAAACCAGAGGCAGTCTGCATAATTTAGCGAGACCC
>VMDO01010986.1:12626-56701 GCA_007922755.1 Pedetes capensis
AAAAAAAAAAAAAAAAAAAAAAAAAAAAAAAAAAAAAAAAAAAAAAAAAAAAAAAAAAAAAAAAAAAAAAAAAAAAAAAAAAAAAAAAAAAAAAAAAAGAAGAAGGCACACATTAAGAAGATCCTTATATAAAGCTGAGGATGTATCTATCCCAACACATACACAAATTGTAACATAAAAGCACAAGATATATGAAAAAGAAAGGCAACATGATTCCTCCAAAAGTTCATAAATTTTCAGCAACTGAATCCAAAGATATTTAAATGGTTGAGATGCTGGCCAAAGAATTCAAAAGTATAGTTTCTAAAATGACCAATGATCTCAAAAAAATTCAAATAAATACCTGCATGAAGTAAAAAAATCAATTCATGATTTCAATGAGAAATCTGGCAACTTAGGGAAACTTAGCAAAGACATAGAGATTCTGAAAAAACAAACAAATGGAAATTTTGGAATTGACAAGCTAAATAAGTCAAATAAAACATGTGATGGATGAGCTGAGCTCTGTTGCGCACACCTATAATCTAAGCTACTCAGGACACTGAGGCAAGATCACAGATTCGAGGCCAGAGGCAGGCTGCACTACTTAGTGAAACTCTACCTCAGAATAAAAATAAATAAATAAGAGCCTAGGGGAGCAGCTCAGTGGTAGAACATTTGCCTAGCATACACAAAAGTCTGGATTCAGTCTTCAGCATTTCAAAAAAATAAACAAACAAACAAAACTTAATGAAAAGCATTACCAATAGACTAGAACAAGGGAAAGAAAGAATATCAGGTAGGTAAGGTTGAAGAATTATTACATTCATATAGTAATAAAGAACAAAAAAAGCATCCATGACCACAATGTTTAAGACCTCTGAGACACAACTAAAGGACCAAACCTATGAATGTGTGATGTACAAGAGACAACTGAGATATAGACTAAAAGTAGAGAAAATTTCTCCAAATCTAGGAAAAGAAATGAACATAGAAGTATAGGAGACATTTAAAACCCCAAATAAACAAGACCAGAAAAGAACCTCTCCATGTCATATAGTTAAAATGTTGAGAATACAGAGCAAAGAATACTGAAAGCTGCAAGAAAGAAATGAGAAATTACTTACAAAGGTAAACATATCTGAATGACATCAGAATTATCATTAGAAACATAAATGCCAGGAGAATGTGAACTGATATATATTCCCTGAGAGAAAATAACTGCCAACCCAAATTAGTACATCCAGCGTAGTTATCTTTTCAACTGAGAAGAGATATAAAAGCCTTCTATGATAAGCATGCCTGCAGCCCTAGCCCTATGGCATCCGATCTCATCAGATCTCGGAAGCTAAGCAGGGTCAGGCCTGGTTAGTACTTGGATAGGAGACCACCTGGCAACACCAGGTGCTGTAGGCTTGGGAGATGGACCTGGCAAGCCACTCCCAAAAATCAATCTGCCATTGAAAACCCTATGAACAGCAGAGAAGCACTGACAATAGTATTTCCCCATTGTATGTAGGGTCGCTATGAGTCAGATGCCGACTCCACGGCACCTAGCAACAACAATGGTAAGCATAAACTAAAGCAATTTATGATCACTAAGCCAGCATTCCAGAAGGTCCCAAAAGGAATACCACACACAGAAGAGGAAGAAAGATATACATTAATTATGAGAGCTCAGGAAAGAATAAATTTCAGTATAAGAATAGATAAACAAATGAGAATTAGGAAAGAATCAAATTATTAAGTCAGCAAACCAACAAGCATCTAAGAAATTAATACTTACTTTTCTTTCCATTTTTTTCTTTTTTTTTTTTTTCTATTTTTGAAAGAAAATACTTACAAACCAAATTTGGCAACACATTAAAAAGATTATATACTATGAACAAGTTGCTTTCATTCCAAGGATGCAAGGTTAGTTCAATATATGCAATAAAATAAACATCATACATCACACAAACAGAATCAAAAACAAAAATCACATGATCATCTCAATAGATGAAAAATGTCCTCTGATAAAATTCAACACCTCTTCATTATAAAAGCCTTCAAGAAATTTTGAATAGAAGAATCATAACTCAACATAGTAAAGGCAATATATAACAAATCTATAGCGAACATTATACTGAATGGAGATAAACTGAAAGCATTCCTCTAAAATCAAGAGTGAGACAAGAGTATTCACTCTTGCCACTCTTATTCAATATAGTACTCAAATTCTTATGCATAGCAATAAAGCAAAAGAAAGAAAATGGATACAAATAGGAAAGAAAGAAGTCAAGTTATCCCCTATGATACTGTCTTATACTTAAAAGACTGTAAAAACTCCACCCAAAAACTTTTACATCTGATAAACACTCTCAGTAAATTAGCGGGATTCAAATCATCATACCAAAGGAGTAGCTTTTCTATTCACCAATAATAAATATGCTGAGAAAGAAATCAGGAAAACAATCCAACCCACAATACCCTCAAATAATACCTAGGAATAAACCTAAACAAGGGAGTAAATTATCCCCACAATGAAAACTATAAAACACTGAAGAAATAAATTGAAGAAGACACTAGAAAGTGGAAAGACCAACTATGTTCATGGGTTGGCAAAATTAATATTGTGAAAATACCAAATTATCAAAAGCTATCTACAAATCAATGCAATCCCTATAAAAATTCAAATGACATTCTTAACATAGCTAGAGAAAACCTAAAGTTTGTTTGGAAGTACAAAAGACCCTAAATAATGAAAGGAATCTTGAGAAAAAAGAGCAATGCTAGAGATATTACAATATCCAACTTCAAACTATACTACAGAACCATAATAACAAAACAGCATTGTACTGGTGCAAAAACAGACATAGAGACCAATGAAATAGAATAGCTGACCTATAAATAAGCCTATCCAGCTTCAGGGATTTGATTTTTGAGAAAGATGCTAAAAACATATTGGAGAAAAGATATCGTCTTTAACAAATGGTGCTGGGTACGGACATGGAGAAGACTGAAACTAGATCCCTATCTCTTACCTTGTACAAAAATCAATTTAAAATGGATCAAAGACCTTCGTGTAAAACCTAAAGTTATGAAACTACTAGAGGCAAACATAAGGGAAGCACTTGAAGATATAGGTGTGGATACTCATTTTCTGAATAGAACTCCATAAACTCAGAAAATAAAAGCAGGAATTGACAAATGGGATTACATCAAATTAAAATGCTTTTGTACAGTAAAGGAAATAATTAATAGAGTGAAGAAAAGCCTACAAAGTTGAGAAAACCTTCCCCAGCTATTTATCCAAGAGGAGTAATATCTAGAATATATAAAGAACTCAAAATGTTAAACACCCAAAGAGTAAGTAAGTACACTGTTTCAGGAATGTAAATTAGTCCAGCTGCTATGGAAATCAGTATAGCGATTCCCTGAAAACCTAAAAATAGAACTACCATCTGATCCAGCTATACCACTCCTTGAGATATACTTAAAGGAATCAAAATCAGCACATAATAGAGTTATCTGAATACCCAGGTTTATCATGGTACTATTCTCAAAAGCTAAGGTATGGAATGAGCCTAAGTGCCCATCAGTGGTTGCTAAATACAAACAAAATGTGGTATCCACACACAATGGAGTATCAGTCAATCAAAAAGAAGAATGGAATCATGTCATATGCAGGAAAATGGACGGAACTGGAGATCATCATGTTAAGGGCAATAAGCCAGACTCAGAAAGACAAGAAACACATGATTTCTCTCATATATGGAATCTGGGGGTAGAGGGAGGCATGAAGGTAGAAGGGGCATGTAGGGAAGAGAAAGGGGATTGGGTGAGGTGGGAAGGAGGATAAGACAGGGCAATCGGAGAGTAAATATGATAAAAATATATTATATGCATATGTGAAAATGTCACAATGAAACCTATTTTTTGTACAATTATTATAAACTAATAAAAATTTTAAACAAAATTTAACATACATTCAAAATAAAAGCTTCCAATGAACTATGAATAGGAGGTAAATTCTTCAATAGGACACTTATAAAATCCTATGGCTAATATCAGTCTTAAAGGAGAAAAAGTGAATGTTTTCTCCTAATGATTTGGAACCTAGGATGTCAGTTTACATCTCTATTCAAAATGTGCCAGAGTCCTGGGAAATTCAATGAGATAAGAAAAAGGAAGAACAGATATATGGATCAGAAAGGTACAAAAAAACCCTCCTTATTTCTAGATAGCATGTTTAGATAGAAAATCCTGAAGAATCCATAAATAGATAATAGAACTAATAAGTGAGTTTAATAAAATTGCAGGATAAAGTGTCAATATACAAAATTCAATTATATTTTGATATACTAGCAATAAAAATTGGAGGCAGAAATTTGAACAGCTGGACGAGTTACATTAGTGCCAAAACCCATGCAATACTTTGGTACAAATATAACAAAGAACATACAGTATCCGAATACTGAAAATGATAAAACATCATGGAGGAAAATAAAGATCTAAAGACATTTATAATATTAATAGGTTGAAAGACTCAGTATTATTAAGATGTCAATTTTCCTCACACCAATCTTGAATCTTGATTTTAAAGAGTTACTACAAAGCTACATAATCAAGAGTGTCGTCTAGAAGAAAGAATGACACATAAATCAGGGGAACAGAACAAAGTTCCAAAATAGACCTTTTTACATGGTCAACTGATTTTCAACAAGGCACAAATGCAATTTGATGGAGAAAAGAGAATAGTATGAGAAATTGTAGTAGATTTATTGACATCCATATGCAAAATGAGTCTGCTTCTACTTGCATACACAATAATAAAATAAAAGTGGATCTATCTACCTAAATGTAAGTACTAAAACTATGAAACTTCTGGAAGAAAAGATAGGAGAAAATATCTGTGACCTTGGGTTATACTCTCTACATGAAGAAATAGATAAATTGGACTTCATCAAAATAAAAAATTTCTGCTGTGCAAGAGGCATGGTTAAGAGAACAAAAACACAATTTACAGATTGGGAGAAAATATTTGAAAAATGCTTATCTGATAAAGAACTTGTATCTAGAATATATAAAGAATTCTTGAAACAAACAAGCACAACAAAAGATGCTTACCTCTATTCATCCACTATGGTGTCTTAATGGAACAAAAAACTAAAAAGGCAATAGTAAGCATAAGTAAGGATGCAGAGCAACCAGAATACTCCCACATTGCTGCTTGTGGGAATGTGAAATGGTATAGCCAACATAAATTTCACCTTAATTTTAAGTGTGCTATAAATTATATCTTAATGTGTGAAGAGTGTTGTAGTGTGAGAGATTTCTCCAGACTGTATGGGACCATTGGCATCTTAAAATAGAGCAGCTGTGATGGCCTGGGAGAACTTGGCTCACAGTTATAGCAACAAAATCAATGACATAGTTGAGAGTTGGGCTTATAATGGTAGAGGGGTTGTTAGCATTCCCTCATGGAGGGAGAGGAAATGCCACAAGAGGAGGCCCTCTCAAGACTCCTTTCCCCCATATCTCTGTCCATTATACAAGAGGGAAATGATTGGCTGGGGTGGGACTCAATGGTGCAGATTTCCATGTGATTCCTTGGTGGGAAATCTTTGGAGGGGTTTTTCCTGGTGGTGCAGCTGTACATAAATGTTGTCCATGATGTCCACAAGTCACCCAATCCCCTGTAAGCAACTTAATAAACTCATGGTTTCCAAGTGTAACTTAACATGATCCTTCCTTTAGTCTCTCTGTGCCCTCTTGGTTTCTAGGAGTGAATGGATGTTCTCTTACATCTTCCCAGGGAAACCAGTTAATGCAACAAATGCACTATAATCAAAAGGCTAGTACATTTAAGGAATAAAACATGCCTGGTATGTAAGAAGTCAGAATGAATCACATTTAGGTGTACATTAAAAATTTCCAATAAAAAAAGAATTCATAATGGGATAGCTCTGGATATAAAAATGACAAATTCCTAATTTCCTATAATGAAATTTTGTTGTGTTATTGTTGGTTTTTAGCAGAATAACTATACATAGAATATTAAGTGTTTTCAAATCACTGTCACATATATTATTTTACTTTTGTTATTTTTTATTACCCAGTGTTGTTGTTGTTAGGTGCCAACAAGTCGGTATCCAACTCATAGCGACCCTATATACAACAGGCAAAACACTATTGTCAGTGCTTCTCTGCTGTTCATAGAGTTTTCAATGGCAGATTGATTTTTGGGAGTGGGTTGCCGGGTCTTTCTCCCAAGACTACAGCACCTGGTATTCCCAGGTGGTCTCCCATCCAGGTACTAAGCAGGCCTGACCCTGCTTAGCTTCCTATATCTGACAGGATCAGATGCCACAGTGCTACAGCTGCACACGATTTACTACCCAGTAGGTAGGTAATATAGATAGCATTATTATCAGTTTACATTTGAATAATCCAAAATTTAAAGAGGTTTAGTGTCAAGTAGATATGAGATGCTACACTTGAATTCAGTTCCTTCTCCAAATTCAAGACCATTCCCCTGGTCTGAAATACAGGTGTTTTTCACTTCAAATGCCTCCTAAATCTTTGCAATGAGCCTTTGTACTTTAAAATTTTGTTTGAAGTGGGATAAGAAGAAAGAAATGCTTGCTTTGCTCAATCTGTCCAAATATTGCAACAGCCCTGGGCAGCCTCATTACAGAAAGTGTATAGATCCTGTGTAGATATTTAATTTAATAAGGTGGCAGTGTGGACTCTTTATTAATGGCACACAATGAAAAAGTTATAGGAAATGGAAATTCAAGATAATTAGAAGAATTATTTGTATCCACTAGTTGGTCCTTTGTTTTCCACTTGATCTTTATCTAGTTACCAACAAACTGCAAAAGTGACTAGTTAATTTCCTTTTTGGCAGTATGTACTCTCTCTACAACATTGATGCAAGCTGGTAAATGGTCAAATACCTGGCCTAAAGAGAAGCAGAAGAAAAGACTCCTGAATATTTCTAGAAGTCAGACACAAGTCACTTTAAGAATATATTATTTTGTTATAGTGAGTAGGTATAAAATGCAATCAAATCAGTGTAATAGGTAGTACTCCAGGTGAGATTACTCAGAGACAAATCAAAATTAATAAAATCTCAGTGTGAATGGTGTTTAATCAGCAAAATGTTTCCTTTTGCTGTCATTCCCATTTGCTGAGCATCAGAAGATATCCAGGAGCAATGAGAAAGGACCAGAGTAAGTAGCGTTTTGGATTTCTATGTTAAGGAGGAAACTTTGAAATAAAATTACTATCTCTGATTGATATTGTCAATTTCCAAACTACAAAAAAACATTATTTTTGTGAGTGGATGGAATGTTTTTTCAAACGTAGTACTTATCTGTAAATTCAATTACACATTATTGTATACCCCCTCCCATAATTTTGTGTCTTTCCATAGTTTTCCTTTTTCCTTTTTGACTCAGTACAAGCCCTATTTTTCCAGAGGTTAGAGGTCTGTCAAGGGCTCCTTCCCTCCCACCAACCATCAAATTGACTTACCAAAATGTGTTGTGAAAGTCAACAAATTCATCACCATCATCAAGCTTGGAGAGTTGTCCTGACACACTTTAACCACCAACAAATGCAAAAATACTTCATTAGAGATTTGCTACAAGGAACAGTGATGTGAAAAATTATTTGAACAATTCCCTGAATCTAAAAGATACAAATTTTTAGAAAGACTTTTAGAATCATTGGCTAGAAAAGTGTTTTCCCATAGATACTTCCAAGATTGAATTTTGTAAACTTCTCTCTTCTCTCTTGGTCTTTCTATGTCACTCTATCTCTGTCAATCTTGATATACACATGCAGATATCCCTTATATATTATAGATATCCTTTGCATGTCATATATATACACTCAGTGGTCTTCTAAGACACCACCATTGCAAGATGTTGTTGTTGTTAGGTGCCGTCGAGTCGGTATCCGACTCATAGCGACCCTCTGTACAACAGGGGAAACACTATTGTCAGTGCTTCTCTGCTGTTCATAGGGTTTTCAATGGCAGATTGATTTTTTGGGGGGGAGGGGTTTGCCAGGTCCTTCTCCCAAGCCTACAGCTTCTGGTGTTCCCTGGCGGTCTCCCATCCAGGTACTAACCAGGCCTGACCCTGCTTAGCTTCCGAGATCTGACAGGATCAGATGCCACAGGGCTACCACTGCAGGCTTTGATTTCTTTATTAGCAAGGCCAAATATTTATAAAGGTTGCTAGTCAGTTGGACTTTCTCTTTTGTGGGTTATTTATGTCCTTGCTCAATTTATCTATAGGAGGTGGAGTACCATTTAAGTTGTTGTTAATGAATTATTAATCTATTATATATGTGTGTATGCATGTGTCTTACATTTCATCCACGCTTCTTTCCAGAGTTTCTACTGTCAATTCTGATGAGGATGAGTATGGGCTAAAATATTTTAAAAAATACATAGTTAGACACCACATGATTTTCTAGATTTGATTTTTGGTTCAAATTAGTTAGCTACTCTTTAACTTACAAACTTGTACACCTTTAAAAACTAGGTCTATTTTTCATTTTTCATTTTTCTTTTATTTTTTTTTGTTAGTACTGAGGGTTTGAACTCAGGGCCTCACACATGCTTTTGCGCTCTACCACTGAGCCACACCCCCAGCACAGCCTTTACTTTTTATTTTGAGACAGGTCTCACTACGTTATGCATATTGCCTCTGGCCTTGATTTTGCAGTCTTCCCGGTTCTGCCTCCCAAGTCACTGGGATTACATGCATGTGCCACCACATCCAGAAAACTCAGTTTAAAAGTTAAAATTCAGCCAGGTACCATGGCACATACCTATGATCCAGCTACTCAAGAGGCTGAGGCAGGAAGATAACATGTTCAAGGCCAGAGGCCAACCTGTACAATCTCGCAAGGGCCTGTGTTTAGAAAAGGGAGGGTGGGGTAGGTGTGATGGTGCATGCCTGTAATCCCAGCACAGGGGAGGCTGAGATAGGAGGACCACTAGTTCTAGGCCAGCCTGGGACACAGTAGCGAGACTGTGTCTCAAAAATAATTAAGTAAGTACATACATACATAATACATACATTTTAAAAACCAAAACAAAACATTAAAAAGGGGCAGCATAGTGATGAAGTATTTGTCTAGCATGTGCAATATCCTGCATTCAACTCCCAGTACCAAAACAAAAAAAGTTAAAATTTGAACAGGTCAAAAAATTAATGGCACAAAATTTAAGTACAATTGTTTATTACTGAACCTAACCCCAATGCTCAACAGTATTTCATAGTTGAATTTATTTTAAGATAAAACTTTATATATCTATTTTTATTAACACATATTAATTGCTCATACTAATGGGATTCACTGTGGTATTTCTATGTAGTACACAGTGTGCATTGATCATATCTATCTGCCCTTCTTCCACCCTTCACTTCCCCCCACCTGCACCCTTGCCTGTCCCTAGTAATCACCATCCTATTTTCAGGTAGACGTGTGTGTGTGTACATGTGTGTGGTTTCCACATATGAGGGAGAACATGTGATACTTGTCTGTGTTTGCCTTATGTCACTTAACATGATGTTGTCCAGTTCCTTTTCCTACAAATGACATGACTACATTCTTTTCTATGGCTTAATAGTACTCCATTGTGTATATATACCACATTGTGTTTATATACCACATTGTTTTTATCCATTCATCTGTTGGTGGGTACATATGCTGATTCCATATCTTGGCTATTGAGAACAGTGCCACAACAAGCATGGGAGTGCAGGTATCTCTTTTGTATGCTGACTTCATTTCTTTTGCCTATATATACAGGAGTAGTGTACTTTGATCACATGGTAGTTCTATTTTTGGATTTTTGAGGAACATCTAAACTATTTTCCACAGTGGCTGGACCAATTTACATTCACACAAGTGTATAAGAGTTCCTCTTTTCCCACATCCTTGTCAGGATTTGTTATTTTTGGTTTTTTGATGGTAGCCATTTTAAATGGGGTGAGATATAGCTTTGATTTGCATTTCCCTGATAGCTAATCATTGAGCATTTAAAAAAATATATTGACCATTTATATTTCTTCCTTTGAGAAGTGTCTTTTCAAGTCATTTGTCTCTCTTTCTCTTTTTTTTTTTTTTTTTTTTTTTTTTTTTTTTTTTTTTTTTTTTTTTTTTTTTTTTTTTTTTTTTTTTTTTTTTTTTTTTTTTTTTTTTTTTTTTTTTTTTTTTTTTTTTTTTTTTTTTTTTTTGTGGCACTGGGGGTTGAACCCAAGGCCTTGCACTTGTGCTTTGCAGGTGCTGTACAACTGAGCTGCACCCCTAGTCCATTTTTTTTACTTTTTTTTTTTTGATATAGTGTCTTGCTAAATTATGCAGCCTGCCTCTGGTCTTGAACTTCTGATCCTCCTGCCTCTGCCTCCCAAGCCTCTGGAATTATAGGCATATGCCACCATGCCCGGCCCATTTGCCCATTTCAAACTGGATTTTTTTCTTAATTTCTTGAGTTCTTTATATATTTTGGATATTAACCCTTTGTCAGATGAATAGCTGGCAAATATTTTCTCCCATTCATCCCTCTGTTTATTATTTCCTTTGTTGTATGATTTTTCAACTTATTTATTATTGTTAATTTTTAAAATTGTTGCGCAGTGCTGGGGATCAAACAAAAGGACTTGAGGATGCTAGGCCAGTGTTCTACTACTGAACAACATCCCCAGCCCTGGAAACTTTTTATTTGATATAATCTCATCTCTCAATTTTTGCTTTTGCTTTTTGTGTTTTGGAAGTCCTATCCAGAAAATCATCGTCTGCATCAAAACCTTGAAGCATTTTTCCTATGTTTTCTTATAGTAGTTTCAAAGTTTCAGGTTTTAAAGTCTTTAATCTATTTTGAGTTGCTTTTTGTACAGGATGGATGTAATTTCAATCTTCTGCATGTGGTTATCCAGTTTTGTCAGCACTGTTTGTTGTAGAGGCTGTCATTTATCCCAAGCATGTTTTTGATGCCTTTGTTGAGAATCAGTTAACTGTAACTGTGTGGGTTTATACCTGGGTTCCTGATTCTGTTCCATTAATTTACATGTCTATTTTTAAGTCAGTACGATGCTATTTTGGTTACTATGTCTCCATAGTATTTCTTGAAATTAGGTATTATGGTGCCTCCAGCTTTGTTCTTTTTGCTAAGATTTTTTTGGCTATTTGGGGTCTTTTGTGCTTCCATATGAATTTTAGGATTTTCTTTTTGGTTCTATGAAGAATGTCATTGATATTTTTATAGAAGTTGCAATGAACAAGAATTAACTTTAGTTTTTAGGTACCCATCTCTCTTGGCTCATCTAATTTCATGATTCTCAAGTATATCCAACATCTCTGGGTCTTCCCAAATTGTGGTGTCTTTCCTGCCCCTCAGGTAGGGTCAAATCAACGCAACCCTGAGACAGAGGCTCCACTTAAAGTGATGATGGTTGTGGGTTTTGAGCACCAGCTTCACATGGGGCAGAACTCTGGAGAGTGAAGGGGTTTATTAGCTTCCTTCTTGTCTACTGAGGGCTTCCTGGCCCCACTATTACCTCCTTGTTACTTCAAAATGGATATCTCTCCACCCTCAGCCTGCTCTAGGAGAGTGTCATACACAAACATTCTGATGCTTTCCTACGGGTTTTGAGTGCTGGTAACTAAGGGTGAAGATTAGGAATAAGAAATCTCCCCTCTTTCCTATGTCTCTTCTTTCTACCACAATTTAAAAAGAACATTGTATACAGAACACTAGAGAAAGTATGGGAAGAACTCTGTATTCCCATGTATGATCCTGACAATAAACATCCCAAATCTCTGTCTCTGTAGGTTATGCATATGCGTGAGCAAGTAAATATTGTTATATACACACATACATACATACACACAAACACACAAATGAACATGTATTAATTCATTTATATCTTACAGTGTACTGGTGACTCCACTTAAGGACTTTTTTCAATTTAGACGGGGCAATGCTAAAGGATTAGAAAAGGTACATAGTAAGACATCACCTGAGTTCCTACACTGTTTTAGTTCAAGTAAGTTACAATTATATCCAATCAATAAACTAGTTGACCTTTAAAAATTTCACATGTAGGACTGGGGATACAGCTCAAAGATAGAGCACTTGCCTAGTGTATGTAAGGCCCTAGGTTCAATCCCCAGTACTGTAAAAACAAAAACAAAAACAAACTTCACATGTAAATCAACTATTTGCAATCCAATAAGTCATATTCCCCATATTTCCTAGAAATGATGCTTTACACGTGTGTGTGTGTGTGTGTGTGTGTGTGTGTGTGTGTGTGGTACTGGGGGTTGAACCCAGGGCCTCACACCTGCATGTTCTGCAAGTGCTGGACCACTGAGCTGCACCCTCAGCCCATTTTTTTTTTTTTTTTTTTTTTTTTTTTTTTTTTTTTTACTTTTTGAGATAGGGTCTTGCTAAATTACGCAGACTGCCTCTGGTCTTGAACTTGCGATCCTCCTGCCTCCACCTCCCGAGCTGCTGGGATTACAGGCGTGCACCACCATGCCTGGCTTGCTTTACACTTTTTAATAAATATTTTGGTTCTGTCAAAAAAGGTAAACAGCTGGTCACGGTGGTGCATGCTTATAATCCCAGTATTCAGGAGGCTGAGGCAGGAAAATCATGAGTTTGAGGCCAGCCTGGGCTACAGAAAAAGACTGTTGCCAAAAAAAAAAATAAAGTACAGTTGTTCACTACTGAACTTGCACCAATGTGTAAAAAGCCTTTTATGTTAGAACTTATTTTAAATTCAGCTTCAGTGCACAAGAACCCATCTCTATCCCTCTAGTTGCATCTAGTATCTTGTTTCCTAACCCTCTCCTTCACTTCCTTATTCTCACCTATCATGGATGTCTTTACTGCTCCTCAGAGGGTCTAGCAATTACAGGCCAGGGTCAGGGCTCTCCAATATGATGTTGTTTTGGGTTTTGGGGCCCCTCCCTCACCTGGTAGTACTATACTACCACCATCTACATTCTTTTCTGCTAAAGTTTCTTCTGCTCCTTGTCGGCTGCTGTCTCCTCATTGCTCCAAGTAGTATTCTCCTCTCTCTTCCCTCAATGTAGAAATCTGAAAATGTCCTGAAGGCATTAGCTGATGGTTACTCAGGGTATCAAACACACCAGGAAGAAGAGGTATTCCTCCTTGAGATATACTTGTTTTATCCAAATTGATTACACAGATAGAAAGGTGCATTCATATGCTAGAGAGAGACCAGGCTGAAACAGTGTCAATGACACTTTGTATTGCCATGCTCCTATGAACTTCCAAATCTCAATCTTCTTCTCTATGTATATGTGCATAGGTGTGTGTGTTGTATGTGTGTGTATATATATAAATAGTATCTTTATTTGTTAATATATATGCCTGCAGCTATATCACTGTGCCATCCAATCCCGTCAGATTTCAGATGCCAAGCAGGGTCGGACCTGGTTAGTACTTGGATGGGAGACCGCCTGGGAACACCAGGTGCTATAGGCTTGGGAGAAGGACCCAGCAACCCAGTCCTAAAAAACAATCAGACATTGAAAACCCTATGAATAGCAGAGAAGCAGTAACAATACTGTTTTGCCTGTTGTATGTAGGGTCGTTATGAGTCAGACACCAACTGGATGGCACCTAACAATGACAACACCACCACCACTACAAGTTTCAAACTGGTTTACCACTTTATTCACATATAAATCAGTTCTTTGGAAACTTGTATATACTTTTTCTATAGAACTAACTCTTCATATGTCTGTAATGAGTATCTTAAGACTGTGAAAAAGCTTAATGACTCAAGATTCAAATTCAGTTCCTTATTATTGACTCTAAACATAGTTTGATGAATTAGTTTCAAATTCAGCTGCAGTTTTTAGGTGCGAATCCCTCTTATCCTACCATCTGAGTTCCTGATTCTCAAGTCCCTCCGTTGACTCTTTCCTTTCATCATCACAGACATCGTCTCTGCTTTCACACAGGGCCAAGAAGCTGCAGGCAGGAGGCGAGGGATCCATTCAAAGTGATGATAGATGTGAATTTGGGGAACCAGCCTCACATAGTGGCAGACTTCTGGCTCAGCTTTAAGGTGTATTGATTTTTTTCTTCTCTGTTGAAGGCTCTGCTCCCTGCTCACTGATATCTCCTCCTGGCTCCAGATGGGACTTCTCCCTTGGTCAACTCTAATAGAGTCTCATGCACAGTAACTAAAGGTGACAAACTCCAGGGGTAAAAAGATGCCCTCTGATTTGTTCTTCTTTTTCTACCTCAATTCAAAAATGAAGAATATTCCATGCAGAAGCTTACCATGACTGAAATTTAGAAACTGCATCAAGGAAACTGTATTCCCATAGGTGTTTCTGAGAGTGACTTTTCAAATCTACACCTCACTGTAGTTTGTGTGTGTGGATACATGCTTGTATGTATATACATATACATATTGATTTATATCTTACATCATGTAGAGGAGTCCACCCCAGGATACTGATTTCATGTCTTCCGGAACAGTTGTATAGAATTGGAAAGTAATTGGAAAGTAGTAAGAGAGAATGTGACTGCCTTGACTTAAGGTTTTTGGTTCAAATTAGGCAAAATTACTTTACAGAAGTTTATCATGAGAAGACATTAGAAAGAGTTGAAAGGAACCTGGCATTCCCATGGACACTCCTGATATTGAATATCTAAAATATCAATCTCTATAGTTTTTTTTGTGTGTATTCATGCGTGTATAAAAGCTTGTATGTGGGCATACACACATGCATATGTACATACATATATGTATATTAATTCATTAATATCTTACATTTTACTGGAGACACCAGCCAAGGACATGATTTTCGATCCAGATGCGGAAGTGCTAAGGAATTAAACAGACACAAAGTAAGACACAATGTGATTTCTAAGACCTACTGTTTTAGCTCAAGTTATTTACAATTACTATTCTACTTATAAACCAGTTGTCTCCTAAAAACTTCATGTATACAAGTGTCATTTGAAATCAAATATGTCATTTTCCATGGAAATGATGCTATATATTGTTATAGTAAATATTTTGTTGTTGTTAGGGGCTGTCCAGTCAAGTCCAACTCATAGTGACCCTACATAGAACAGAATGACCCCCGACACTGTGCCATGACTGGTACTATGTCAGTGCTTCTCTGCTACTTATAGGCTTTTCAATGGCTGATTGTTTTAGGATTGTTTCAGGAGTGGGCTGCCAGGTCCTTATCCCATTTTTGTGGCAGTGGGTATTGAACCTAGGGCCTCAGAGAACTCAGAGCAGCACTCTACCAACTGAGCTAAACCCCAGGCCGGGTAAATATTTTTGTTGTTGTTGTTAGGTGCTGTTGAGTCAGTGTCCACCTCATAGCAACACTATGTATAACAGACGAAACACTATTATCAGTGCTTCTTTGCTATTCATAGGGTTTTCAATGGCTGATTGTTGGGACTGGGTTGCCCGGGTCCATCTCTCAAGCCTACCACACCTGCTATTCCCAGGTGGTCTCCCATCCAAGTACTAACCAGGCCCAACTCTGCTTAGCTTCTGAGATCTGATGGGATGGGACACCACAGTGGTATCACTGCAGGCAGTAAATATTTTAGTCCTATCAAAAATGTAGTGCTGTTTATGCTTACAACTAGGAACTTCCAACTTTTTTTTTCCGGTACTGGGGATTGAACCCAGGGCCTCGCACTTGCATGCTTTGCAAGTGCTGGACCACTGAGCTGCACCCCTGGCCCCCCCCTTTTTTTTTTTGTACTTTTTTGAGACAGGGTCTTGCTAAATTATGCAGAAGGCCTCTGGTTTCAAACTTGCAGTCCTCCTGCCTCTGCCTCCCGAGCCACTGGGATTACAGGCATGCACCACTACACCCAGCTGAACTTCCAAATTTTCTTCTGTGTGTATGTTCAGGTGTTCATGTACATATGTATTTATATACTGCATATTCTCAATTCTAATTCACATCCTTTCAGCAGTTTTAGTTGTTGTTGTTGGGTGCTGTCAAGTTGGATACAATTCATAGCAACCCTAAGCACAGCAGAACAAAGTACTACCCAGCACTGTGCCAGGCAGATATCTTTTTATTTTGAGCCTATCCTTGCAGCCACTATGTTTCTTCTCATTTTGAGTTGTGCCACACCAGAAAAAGGAGGTGCCAGGGGCTTTATTCCATTGCCATCATTAAGATCAACTTTCCTTTGAGGCAACTCTTCCCCAATTGTTTCTTGAAAGACTTCCTGCCTGAGGGGCTCATTTTCTGGCACTATATTGACAACATTTCTCTACTATTAATAGGATTTTCAATGGCTAATTGTTTTGAGAGTGGGCTGCTCGGTCCTTCTCTCTAGTCTGTCTTAGTTGGAAGCTCTGCTGATACCTCTCCACCATAGGTGGCCCTGCTGATATATGAAATACTGGTGACATAGCTTTCAGCATCACACCAACATGCAAGCCCCCACAACACAATAAGCTGACAGACATATGGGGAACAGTTTTAGAAGGTTACAAAATCAAATACAGATTAGAACTGCATGTGGATTAGACTTCTGTGAAATAGCTCTGACTCTTGTGGGAATTCAATCTGGACGCGATTCTAACCTGCACCTGATTTTGTCGCCCTCTAAAATTATTGAAAGAGTGAGGATTAGGATCAAGACTATGTGTGTATGTGTCTCTGTGTGTGTCTGTGTGTGTCTGTGTGTGTGTCTGTGTTTTAGCACTGTTAGGATGAAACCCAGGGCCTTGTGCATGGTAGGCAATCACTCTCCCACTCAGCTACATCCCCAGCCCTGGGTTTATATATACATGTTTATATTTATAGATATAATACATATCTATAACTCCATTTCTATTTATCAATATGTAATCATTTAATTCAAATTAGCTAACTATTTTATATATCAATATATGTTCATATATCAATATGAACATATATCATATATCAATATGAACATATATTGATATATAAATATATCTCACATTTTACCACAAGTTCCATCACAGGGTATTGATTTGAATTCATACAGTACAGAGCTACTGGACTTAAAAATAAATATAGCCAGATACCACATGACTTCTTAAATTTAATGTTCTAGTTCAAATTAGCCATAATTACTCTACAAATTATACTTTATTAACATATAAACCAGTTATTAGAAGCTCATTTACCATTTCTTTACAGAAATAAGTCTTTATACAGTTGATGAATACTATAAATCTATAGAAAGTTTAGTGACTCAAGATTTAAGTTCAGTTCATGCAAAATGGAGAAAAGATAGACTCTTTAACAAATGGTGTTGGGAAACTTGCATTCCATCTGCAGCAAAATGAAAACAGACCTGCACCTCTCAATTTGCAAGAGAGTTAATTCGAAATGGATAAAAGATCTCAAAATAAAACTAGAAACCTTAAAATTACTAGAAGAAAAGATTGGCAACACACTCCAACACATAGGCATAGGAAAGCATTTCCCTAATAAGACTCCAATTGCTCAGGAAATCACACCAAGAGTACACAAATAAGTTTACATGAAATTAAAAAACTTCTGTACAGCAAAGGAAACAGTCAACAGAGTTAAGGAAGAGCCCACTGAACGGGAGAAAATCTTTGCATTCTACACATCTGACAGAGGATTAACCTCTAGAATTTACAAAGAACTCAAGAAAGCAAATCTCAAGACAACAAATAACCCAATACACAAGTGGGCAAAGGAACTGAACAGACAGTTCTCAAATGAAGAAGTTCATAAGGCTAAGAAACACATGAAAAAATGCTCAATATCCCTAGCCATCAAATGTAAATCAAAACAACTGTTGAGATTGCACGTAACTCCAGTAAGAATGGCCAAGATCAATAAAACAAATAATAACAAATACTGGTGAGGTTGTGGAGCAAAAGGAACCCTCTTACACTGTTAGTGGTACTGTAAAGTGGTTCAACCACTTTGGAAATCAATATGGAGATACCTCAGGAAATTAAAAATATAAGTGCCATATGACACAGCTATACCACTACTGGGAATATACCCAAAGGGAGATGAGTCATCATACCACAGAGACACTTGCATCTCCATATCCAGTGCAGCACTCTTTACAATAGCAAGGATATGGAACCAACCAAGATGCCCATCAACAGAAGAATGGGCTAAAAATTATGGTACATGTACACAATGGAATACTACTCAGCAATAAAAAATGAAATAATGTCATTTGCAGCAAAATGATTGAAACTGGAGAACATCATCTAAGCAAATGAACATAAGCTCACAAAGAGAAATACCATAGGTTCTCACTCACATGTGGGAGCTGAATCTTACTTAAAGGAAAGAAAAATCCTATACATAAGTTGACATATAAAAAATGCAGAATTAAACTTAGCGAAGAAGGGACAATATAAAGAGTAGAAAGAAGGAGAGACGGAACTAGCAAAGGGAAGCAAAGATTGTGGAAGGTGGGATGAAGAGGAGAATCAGTATAGAGGGATAGAGGGAGAGAGGATAATCTCAATGTAAATGGTGCAACTTCATGAGTACATTGGAAAAATAGGGAAATATAACCTAAATGGGCTGGGATTTAGCTCAGTGGGTAGAGCGCTGCGCTGCAGTCTCTGAGGCCCCGAGTTCAATTCCCAGCACTGCAAAAATGGGAGAAAGGCCTGGAAATCCACTCCCAAGGCAGTCCCAAAGCACTCAGCCATTGAAAACCCTATGAGGGTCTCTATGAGTCGGATACCGACTCGATGGCACCTAACAACAACAACAAATAACCTAAATATGCATTTGAGTTTTACTACATATTAGCCTAGCCTGGAGCCTTAACATGTGGCATCTGATCCTGTCAGATCTCAGAAGCTAAACACAGTCGGGCCTGGTTAGTACTTGGATGGGAGACCACCTGGGAATACCAGATACTGCAAGCTTGGGAGAAGGACCCAGCAATCCACTCCCAAAAAAACAATCCACCATTGAAAGCCCTATGAATAGCAGAGAAGAACTGACAATAGTGTTTTGCCTGTTATACCTAGGGTCACTATGAGTTGAACACCGACTTGATGGAACCTAACAATAACAACATTATTACCCATTGTTGTTGTTAGGTACTGTTGAGTTGGTGTCTAACTCATAGTGACCCTAGGTACAACAGATGAAACACTATTGTCATGCTTCTTTGCTTCATAGGGTTTTCAATGGCTGGTTGTTTTTTGGGAGTGGGTTGTTGGGTCCTTCTCCCAAGCCTACAGTATCTAGTGTTCCCAGGCAGTCTCCCATCCAGGTACTAACCACGTCCAAACCTGCTTAACTTCCAAGATCTGGTGGGATTGGACACCACAGTGGTATGGCTTCAGGCACATATTAGCCATAAGGCTCCATCAACCTTGTGGGTTGATGAAAGTGTAGCCAGAAGTGATGTAATGGTTGCATAATGGAAAAAGCCAATATTATATTACTTTGTACCCCGCCATCATTTATTAATATAGGGAGAGAGAGAAAAAAAAAAGATTAAAGTTCAGTTCTTTACTATTGAACCTAACCACAATGTGAAAGCATTTGGTGAATTAATTTCAAATTTAACTATATTTTCTAGGTACGTATCCCTTTTAACTCATCTAAATCCCTGATTTCAGGTCACTTCATTGATTCCTTTCTTTCTTCTTTAAATTTTCTGCTCTCACATAGAGTCTAAAGCAGGAGCTCCACCAAGTGTGATGATGGGCATGAATTTGGGGCTGCAGCCCCACGTGGTGGCAGTGTTCTGAGGATGCAGAACACTTCAGAACTTTCAGCTTCATTGTTTCCTGTTGAAGGCTCCAATGTTCCCTGCCCAATGCTACCTCCTCCTGACTCCAAATGGAATTCTCTCCTCCCTTTGCCTACTCTAGGAAAGTCTCACACACAGTAACTAACATTGTAAAACAAACTCTAGGAATAAGAAGACTCCACCTATGACTCCTTAACTCTGCCTACCTCGAGTTAAAGGACAAAGACTATTCCATACAGAAGCTTAGAAAGAGAATCAAGGGAACACTGTACTGACAAGGATGTTCCTGTAGTGAATGGCCTGTATTTTTGTCTGTCTATGTGCTGTGCCTACATCTGTACCATCCTGGCATCTGATCTTGTCAGATCTCAGAAGCTAAGCAGGATTAAGCCTAGTTAGTGCTTGAATGGGAGACTTCCTGGGATTACTGGGTGCTATAGGCTTGGGAGAAGGACGTGGCAGCCTATTCCCGAAACAATCAGCTATTGAAAACCCTATGAATAGCAGAGAAGCACTGACATAGTGCTGGGCATGGCACAGTGTCAGGTAGTGCTTTGTTCTGTTGTACATAGGGTCACTGTGAATCAGACATGACTCAATGGCACCTAACAACAACAATGTGCTCTGCTGTATGTGTATGTTTGCATACATGTGCCTATTTATGTGTACATACATACATTAATTCATTTGGATCTTGCATTTCATTTTTTAATCCACCCAAGGATACTGTTTGGATTTCATATAGAACATTGCTGAAGGACTAAAAGGTACATAGAAATTCACCATATGACATTTTGGTTCAAATTAGTTACCATTACTCTTCAGTGTATAAACTGGTCCTTAAAACTTCACATATAAGTCAGTTATTCAGATCTAATGTGTTATATTTCCTAGAATGTGATTATAATAAATATTTTTTTTGTTGTTGTTAGGTGCCCTCGAGTCATGTCCGACTCATAGTGACCCTTATAGAGTTTTCAGTGGCTGATTGTTTCAGGATTACTTTGGGAGTGGATTGCCGTGTCCTTATCCTCTTTTTGCCATGCTAGGAATTGAACTCAGGACCTCAGAGACTGCAGAGAGGTGCTCTACCAACAGAGCTAAATCCTATCCCTAATAAATTTTTAGTCCTATCAAAAAAGGTGGTGCACACTTATAATCCCACAAGTGGGAAGGCCGAGGCTGGAGGATAGCCAGTGCTAGGCCAATCTGGATTACATATAAAGACACTGTCTTAGAGAAATAAAAGACAAGAAAAGAAAAAGAAAAAGGAAAGGACAAGAGAAAGAAGAAACAGGTGTAATGACTCAAGATTTAAGTACCATTGTTTACTATTGAGCTTGAATGAATAGGTAACCACTCTTTGTGGTGTAAATTATTTTAAATTCAGTTTTCATTGGTATACATTATCTTATCCCATCTAATGACCACTTAGTAACAATGTCAGAGCTGCTCTGTATTGCCATAGATGCTCTGAATATGAACTTCCAATTTTTAATTAAATACCATATATTTAAATCTATCTGTAACTCATCATTGATGTATCTTTATATGTATTTATTTCACATTTCACTGCTAGTTCCACCATGGCATACTGCTATCAGTTCATACAGAAAAGTTCTAGAGTACTTAAAAATACATATAGTCAGACACCACATGATGTTGTTGTTATTGTTGTCAGGTGCTGTTGAGTTGGTGTCACACTCATAGCGACCCTATGTACAACAGACAAAACACTATTATCAGTGCTTCTCTGCTATCCATATGATTTTCAATGATGGATTGGTTTTTGGGAGTGGGTTTTGAGGTTCTTCTCCCAAGCCTACAGCTCCTGGTATTCTCAAGTGGTCTCCCATCCAAGTACTAACCAGGCCCGACCCTGCTTAGCTTCTGAGATCTGACAGGATTGGATGCCACAGTGGTACAGCTGTAGGCCCACATGACTTACTGATATTAAATTAGGTACAATTTCTCTACAACTTATATATAGGTTGACCTTGAACTCATATCTAAATCAGTTATTTGGAAACTCATATATCTGTTCTTCATAGACATGAATCCTTTACATGCTTTTAGTTAATATCTTGGCATGTGTAAAAGATTTTTTCTTTTTATACTTATTTATTGGTACAGAGTGATAATTCAGTTCATATATACAATATACAATTATTAAAACTGGGTTGTTAACATTTTCATCTCTTTAAACAATATAGAAAATGTTTTGATTAGCATGATCAATAATTGTAGATATTTTTGAGGCATACTATGATTTTTTAAACAGTTATACACAATAACAATGGTAAATATATATGCACCGAACATTGGCACACCCAACTTCCTTTAAAAAACACTACTGGATTTAAAGAGACAGATAAGTCCTGATACAATGATAGCGGGTGACTTCAATACCCCACTCTCATCAATAGGTAGACTATCCAGACCAAAAATCAACAAAGAAATTTCAGCAGTAAACACTATAATATATCACATGGACTTAATAGACATATACAGAATATTCCACTCAAAAGCTATAAAATACACATTCTTTTCAGCAGCCCATGGAACTTTCTCTAAAATAGATCACACTTTAGGCCATAAATCAAGTCTTAACAAATTAGAAAAATCAAAATATTTTCATGTGTCTTATCATACCATATGGAATAAAATTAAAAATGAACAAGAGAAATTTACAGAAAGTATACAAATACATGGAAGATGAACAATACACTCTTAAATGACTAATGGGTACTTGAAGAAATCAGAGAGGAAATTATAAAATAAATTCCTAGAATCAAATGAAAATGAAAACACAACCTGCCAGAACCTTTGGGATACAGGAAATGCAGTTCTAAGAGGAAAATTTATAGTGAGTGCTTACATTAAAAAATTAGAATGGGCTCAAACAAATAACTTAATGATGCACCTCAAGCTCTTAGAAAAAGAAGAACAAACAAAACCCAAAGCCAGTAGATGCAAAGAAATTGTAAAGATTAAAGCAGATGATACGATTCTATACCTAAAAGACTCCAAAACCTCATCCAGAAAACTTTTAAATCTAATCAACTCCTTCAGCAAAGTGGCAGGATATAAAATCAACACACAAAAATCAATAGCTTTTCTATACACCAACTGTAAACAGGAAGAGAAGGAAATTACAGAAACAATACCTTTCATGATAGCCTACCAGAAAATTAAGTACCTTGGAATCAATCTCACCAAAGACTCCTCAGATCTCTACAAGGAAAATTTCAAAACATTAAAGAAAGAAATAGCAGAGGATACTAAAAAATGGAAGGACCTTCCCTGCTCCTGGGTAGGGAGAATCAATATAGTAAAAATGGCTATCCTACCAAAAGCAATTTATGGATTTAATGCAATCCCCATTAAAATTCCATTGACTGACTTTACAGAAATAGAAAAAAAGATACAAAAATTCATATGGAATCAAAAAAGACCATGTACAGCCAAGACACTCTTAAGCTGCAAAATTAGTGCAGGTGCAGCAAAAGAAACAATTAACAGAGTCAAGGAAACCCCCATGGAATGGGAAAAAATCTTTACATTTTATATATCAGACAAAGGTCTAATTACTAGAATTTATAAAGAACTCAAGGAAAAAACTCCCCCCAAAAGTAAATAACCCAATACACAAATGGACAAAGGAACTGAGTAGACAGTTCTCAAATGAAGAGGTCCGTAAAGCCATGAAACACATGAAAAAATGCTCAATATCCCTAGCTATTAGGGAAATGCAAATTAAAACAACTCTGAGATTTCACCTTACACAAGCTAGAATGGCCAAGATCATAAAACAAATAACAACAAATGCTGGAGAGGTTGCGGGGAAAAGGGAACACTCTTACATTGTTGGTGGAGCTGTAAATTGGTCCAACCACTGTGGAAATCAATATGAAGGTATCTTAAAAAACTGAAAATAGATCTACCGTATGACCCAGCTATAACACTATTGGGAATTTACCCAAAGGGAGATGTGTCATCATACCACAGACACACCTGCATCTCCATGTTCAATGCAGCACTTTTCACAATAGCAAGACCTGTCTGATATATAAAATGTGAAGATTTTTTTCCCATTCCATGGGGGTTTCCTTGACTCTGTTAATTGTTTCTTTTGCTGCACCTACACTAGTTATGCAGCTTAAGAGTGTCTTGGGTGTACGTGGTCTTGCTATTGTGAAAAGTGCTGCATTGAACATGGAGATGCAGGTGTCTCTGTGGTATGATGACCCATCTCCCTTTGGGTAAATTCCCAATAGTGTTATAGCTGGGTCATATGGTAGATCTATTTTCAGTTTTTTAAGATACCTTCATATTGATTTCCACAGTGGTTGCTATTATGGAATCAACCAAAGTGCCCTTCAACAGAAGAATGGATAAAAAACTATGGTACATATACACAATGGAATACTACTCAGCAATAAAAAAATGAAATAATGCCATTTGTAGCAAAATGGATGGAATTGGAGAAAATTATTTTAAGCGAAGGAACACAAGCTCAGAAAGAGAAATACCACATTTTTCACTCATATGTGGGAGCTGAATCAAAATTATAAGAAGGAAAAAATCCTATGCAGAGGTCGGAAGAAGGGGGAGAGGAAGAACAAGGAGTAATGAGGAATGTGGGAGGGGGTGACCTCAAGGTGAACAGCCCAACTTTAATAGTCCTGGAAATAATTATAATAACACCAATAATACCAAAGAATGGTATTATTATAGATGGACTAGAAAATTCTCGTAATAGTACTGACAATGTAAAAAGCAAGTTCACTACAAAAAAGTTTCTATCTTAAACAGAATTGTAACCCAAGGATATATAGAAAAATATTACCATAAAAGACAAGCAAATGGAAGAGAAGTCTTTCATAGGGGGGTGGGCTGGGGGGAGGAAGTGCACAAGAGGGTAAGGGGGAACTTATCTGTATAATGTACAACAAAATGCATATATGGAAATGTCATAATGAAAAGCCTGTCAGAATGAATCACATTAAGGTGTACATCAAAAATTTCCAAATAAAAAAAAAAGAAAAAAAAAGCAGAAATTAAGGAAATGGAGACTAAAAGAACAATAAATAGAATTGATGAAACAAAGAGCTGGTTCCTTGAAAAAATAAAGAAGATCAACATAAGCCAGGTGTGGTGGCACATGCCTGTAATCTCAGAGACTGGTAAGGTGGAGGCAAGAGGATGGCAAGTTTGAGACCAGAAGCAATCTGTGTAATTTAGAGAGACCCTGTCTCAAAAAAAAAGTAACAAATGGGCTGGAGGCGGCAGCTGGGCTCAGTGGTCCAGCACTTGCAAAGCATGCAAGCAAAGGCCCTGGATTCAACCCCCAGTACTGCAAAAAAAAAAAAAAAAAAAAAAAAAAAAAAAAAAAAAAAAAAAAAAAAGAAAGAAAGAAAAAAGAAAAAGAAAAAGAAAGAAAAAAAATGATTGACAAACCCTTAGCAAAACAAACCAAAAGAAAGAAAGAGAAGACTCAAATCAAGAAAATTAGAGATGAAAAAGGAAACATTACAACAGATTCCAATGAAATCCAGAGAATGATTAGGGAATACATTGAAAAATTATATTACAAAAAAAACTGGAAAACTTAGACAAGATGGATAAATTCCTAGACACATATGACCTGCCAAAATTAAGTCAAGAGGATATAAATAATTTAAATTGACCTATAAGGACCACTGCTATTGAAGCAGTAATAAAGAGTCTCCCAAAAAGAAAAGCCCAGGACCAGATGGATTCGCTGCTGAATTCTACAAAACATTTAAAGAATTAACACCAATGCTCCTCAATTTATTCCACAAAACACAAATGGAAGGAACACTATTGCACTCATTCTATGAAGCCAGTATTATCCTGATAGCAAAACCAGAGAAGGATACATTCAAAAAGGAAAACTACAGACAAGTATCCCTAATGAGCTTAGATGTAAAAATCCTTAATAAAATACTTGCAAATTGACTTCAACAACATTGAAAAGATCATACATTATGATCAAGTTGGTTTCATCCCAGAGATGCAAGGCTGGTTCAACATACACAAGACAATAAACATAAAACAACATACAAATAGAGTCAGAAACACAAACCATAGGATGCTATCAATAGATACAGAAAAGGCCTTTGACAAGTTTCACATTCTTTCTGATAAAAGCCTTGAAGAAACTAGGAATTAAAGGAATATACCTCAACATAATAAAGGCAATATATGAAAAACCCACCACCAACATCATACTAAATGGGGAAAATCTGAAAGCATTTCTCCTATTATCATGAACAAGACAAGGATGCCCAATGTCTCCACTGCTATTAAATGTAGTATTTGAACTATTAGCCACAGCAATAAGACAAGGGAAAGAAATAAAAGGGATCCAAATAGGAAAGGAAGTAGTCAAATTATCCCTATTTGCAAAAGACATTATCTTATACTTAAAAGACCCTGAAGATGCCACCAGAAAATTCTTAGAACTGATGAATACTTTCAGCAAAGTACCAGGATGCAAAATTAATGTACAAAATCAGTAGCTTTTTTATATACTAATAATGACCAGGCAGAGAAAGAAATCAGGAAAATAATCCCATTCATAATAGCTTCAAAACAAATAAAATACTTGGGAATAAACCTAAACAAGGAGCTGAAAAACTTCTATAATGAAAACTTCAAAACACTAAAGAAAGAGATTGAAGAAGACATCAGAAGGTGGAAAGACATCCCATGCTCATGGATTGGAAAAATTCATATTGTGAAAATGGCTATATTATTGAAAGCTATTTATAGATTTAATGCAATCCTCATCAAAATCTCAATGACATTCTTCACAGAAATAGAGAAAATCCTAAAATTCCTATGGAAACACAAAAGACCTTGAATCGCTAAAGCAATCCTGAGCAGAACAAACAATGCAGAGGGCATCACAATCCCTGATTTCAAATTATACTACGAAGTTATAGTAATAAAAACTGTATGGCACTAGCGCAAAAACAGACATATAGACCAATAGAACAGAATAGTAGATCCAGAAATAAACCCATACAACTATAGTAACATGATATTTGCCAAAGGTGTCAACACATAAGTTGGAGAAAAGACACTCTTTTCAATAAATGGTGCTGGGAGAATTGGATCCTTCTGTCTCACTTTGTACAAAAACCATTTCAAAATGGATCAATGACATTAATGTAACACTTGAAACTTTGAAACTGCTAGAAGAAAACATAGGGAAAACACTTCAAGACATAGGCATAGGCAAGGACTTTCTGAATAGTACCCTAAAAGCACAGGAAACAATAGCAAGAATTGACAAATAGGATTGCATGCAATTAAAAAGGTTTTGTACAGCAAAGGACACAATTATCAGAGTAAAGAGACAACTTGCAGAATGGAAGAAAATATTTGCCACCTCTATATCAGATGTATGTTGTTGTGAGATGCTGTCAAGTTGGTGTCCGACTCATAGCAACCCTACATATAACAGGTGAAACAGTATTGTTAGTGCTTCTTTACTCTTCATAGAGTTTTCATTGGCTGATTGTTTTTTGAGAGTAGGTTGCTGGGTTCTTCTTCCAAGCCTACGCTTGGAAGAAGCACCTAGTATTCCCAGGTGGCCTGGTACTAACCAGGCCAGACCCTGCTTAGCTTCTGAGATCTGACAGGATCAGATGCCACAATGGTACGACTGCAGGCCTATATCAGATAGGGGCTTAATTTTTAGAATATACAAAAAGTTCAAAAAATTAAACACTAAAAAAGCAAACTACTCAAACAATGGGAAAAAGAACTGAACCGAGACTTCTCAAAAGAAGAAATACAAATGGCCAACAATCACATGAAAAAAAAGTTCAACATCATCAGCCATCAGGGAAATGCAAATCAAAACTACACTGAGATACCATCTCACTCCAGTCCCATGTACGTGTATATATACACATCTTTTCACAAATACATAATTCTATTAACACACATGTATGCACACCCACACCCACACATACCATAAAAGAAAGAGAGGTTGAAATTTGTAAAGTCTACCCTCAGGAGTCTCCTTGGCAATATAGAGTATTTTTGGTGTTACTAAATCCGTATCTATAGATAATTTTCTGTTTTTTTTTTTTTTTTTTTTTAGATAGATTAGGTAAGAGAGAAACAGGTCATGAATGGGACACTACTTCCAGTTGGCATGTTTGTCACTTTTAATTAAGTACCAGCCAGTTCCTTAGATACTATCAGATTTCCTAAAGGAGACACTACTACTATGAACCACAGAAGGAGAAGCCTATTTGAAGCAAAGAGAAAGAAGTAGTACAAAGGGAGCACTGGAGCCCTCAGCAGAAATGATCCTATTTAAGGAAAGCTGCATGTGTCCCTCACCATCCACAGCTCTGCCACCATGCAAGGCTGGTGGCCAAAATTCAAATCCACCCTCATTTTGGAAGGAGCCCTGGACTCTGGCCTATACTACTTGACTGTATCACACAGGCAGGAAGGGTTAAGCGTGACGGATGAATGTGAGGAAGTTATGGAAGGGCTTAAGAATCAGGAATTCAGATAGGCAATAGAGATGTTTTCTTATAGCTTGCAGTTAAATCTGAAACGGATGCAACCAAAGAAGCTATCATACATTGAGACTAATGTAATAATAATTTGCTCTACTTAAATCTAGAAAAGTTACTATTTTCACAGGCCTAAGATAATTAATGGGCTGGGATTTAGCTCAGTTGGTAGAGCTCTGTGCTGCAGTCTCTGAGGTCAGTCCCAAGTTCAATTCCCAGCACCACAAAAATGGGAGAAGGACCTGGCAATCCACTCCCAAGGCAATCCCGAAACAGTCAGCCATTGACAATCTTGAGGGTGGCTATGAGTCGGACACTGACTCAACAACAACAACAACAACAACAACAACAACAACAACTATATGTAGCAGGGCTGGGATTTAGCTTAGTTGGTAGAGCACTTCTCTGCAGTCTCTGAGGTCCTGGGTTCGATTCCTAGTACCACAAAAATGGGAGAAGGACTTGACAATCCACTCCCAAGGTAATCCCGAAACAATCAGCCATTGAAAACCCTATGAGGGTCACTATGAGTTGGACACGACTCGATGGCACCTAACAACAATAACAGCAACAACAAGATATTTAATACGGATACCAACTCAGATACCTAACAACAGTAACAACAACAACAACAACAACATCATTCCCAATGCAAAAATGACACACCAACTCCAAATAGTGATATGCACATGAATGTTTACATATCCATCAATTCTTGTCTAGAGTAACTATGTATTTGACCCTCAAAAAGTAAGTTAAAATCATGTATCATGTCTATGTACTTTTATGATACCTCAGCTCATATTGGAATGCACTGACAACTTATGAGGAACTCATCAAAGAAATACAAGTCATAAATTAGGAAACAATGACATATATGTATACATATGTACACATGCATGTAAATAAATATATACATATACAACAAAAAAATAAAACAATGAAACAAAGAGATTGACACTTGTAAATATCAGTCTCAAGTATTTCCATGACAATCCAGGATGTCTTTTGACGTTATTATTATTTTATTCTTTACTGTATCACCTCTCTTTTCAATATAGCGTATTATATATAGTATTAATTGCCTATATTTATAACTAAGAAGCCATTCATTGCACTGCTGGTATGATGAACTTTTACAATGCATTATTATTGACTACAGAATTTTATATTTATATTCATTAAAGATTTTTTTCCTTTGTATTTAATATTCTGTGTACATTATAAATTAAAACCCATTTCACGTAGCCCACAGCAATCCCATTCATGCCACAGATATCTAAGGTATTTACGCCTGGGGAACCTTATAGCCCTCCCAAGCCCTCAGCTAAGTTTGGGGAACTGTCAGGTTACCATACTTCTGCATTGCCTCACAGAAACAGCCAGCCCATGTCCTTCCTTCCCCAACATGGGCTCTAACAGTCCAGAGCTATCTTGAGAATCCACCCACTCAGGGTGCTGTGAAGCAGCTGGGCAGCTTCCCTCAGCAATGCCTCTACCTCATGCCTCCACCTCAATGCCAGGAGGCCCTGCCTACCATCCACTCTCTGGGGAAGCAATGGGTTGCTCACCCTGAGCAGCTCAGCCCACAGAGGCCCAGAGAAAATAGTCAAGTGGCCCTGCCTACTCTCCCACAACCCCAGAAGCAACCCCATAGTTTTTCCCAGGCATACCCAGACCTAGGAAGCAGCTAGACAATCAACCCTGAATGACTCAGTCCACTGAGGCACCCAGGAAATAGCTGAGTGGCCCCGCCCCTCCAACCTTGACCCCAGAATGTAGCTGCAAAGCCTACCCTGAGGAGCTTGGCTCACAGAGGCCAAGAGAATCAGATGAAAATCTTTTCCTGAGTGACTCTGCCTCCTAAAGCCCCCAGGAAGCAACTGAGTGGCACCACGATGCTCCTATGTCTCTAAAAAGCATTTGAGTAGCTAATACATGGAACTGCCCACTGAAGTCCTGAGAAGCAGGTGCTCTGTCCACCTACACACCCTAAACCCAGGAAGCATCTGGACCAACTTCCCCGAATAGGTCATCTATAGGAGGCCTACAAAGTCTCCTGTATAGCTATCAGGCACCCACTCTGGGTATCCTAGTATGGTACAGACCCCATGTGGTGCTCAGATACTAACAAACACCCCACTCCATTACCAAGCATGCTGGACCACACCCACCTGGGCCCCTGGAGTGGCCCTATTCTCACCTGCAGAAACACATTGTTGTCACACACTTATAACTGGTAACACTGAGCCCAGAGCTACCATTGAACCTGCTTTACCTAAGGGAGCTACATCCCAGATAGCAATGGAATCCCACAACTCCTATAGCCTAGGCCATTGAGACACCTGAAGACATCACCAATGTTGATTACAGCTAAAGAAGTTACATGAACATTTGAAATTACAAATTGCTTGTTAAAGAATTTTTAAAAATGACTTTAAGAAAACTGAGATGCAGGGGAATACAGACAGATAATTTAAAAAATTAAGAAGATACTTCATGATATAAATGGGAAATTCAGCTAAGAGAGATTACAAAAAGAATCAATCAGTAATCTTAGAACTAAAGAACTCAATAAATTAAATTAAAAACATAGTTGAGATCCTGAATAGCAGAATTTATCAGGCAAGAAAAACCATTTTTTATCTTCAAGACAAGACTTTGAAATAATTCAATTAGATTTTTAAAAAGAAATAAAAATGTTAAGCAAAGAAAGCCTTTAAGACTTGTGGGATACCATTATGCAAGCAAAAATTGGCAATATGGTGATTCCAGAAGAAAGAAGGGAAGAGAAAATGCATAGAAAACCTTTTATGTGAAATAATTGCTGAAAGCTTTCCAAATCTTGGAAAAGATACAGAAAACCAAGGACCCCAACTAATTCAACTAAAAATGATCTTTTCTGAGGCATAGTACAGTCTGTCAAAAGTACAAGAGAGAGAATTCTAACAAGAGAAAATCGTCAAGTTACTTAAAAGAGAATCTTCGTTAGACTAACAGAAATCTTTCTCATCAGAAATCTCATAGGTCAGGAGGGAATGGGATGATATATGCAAAGTCCTGAAAAAAAATTGCCAACAAATAATACTATGACCAGAAAATCTATCTTTCAATAATAAAGAAGAAATACTTAGCCAAGTGTCATGGTGCATGCTTGACCTGTAATCCTAATGACTCAAGAGGCAAGGGGATCACAAATGTGAGGCTAGAGGCAGCCCATGCAAGGAAGGAGGGAAAAGTGCAAAGGGCTTTGTACTAGTGTGTGTTTGGTGAAGCAAGATTGACAATTGTCCATTATAGCTGTGAATTTTGTATTATTTTGCTATATATATAGTATATATGTAAAGGACAGAGGAGTCCTAATTTACAACATCTAATCCCAAAACAGTCAGCCATTGAAAACCCTATGAGGGTCGCTATGAGGCACCTAACAACAACAACAACAACAACAACAACAACAATTTTTCTAGATGTTAAAGAGGTTTCCAGTGTATGACAAAAGTAGAGTTGGTAAACTAACATATTGGATATACTTTGGTTTAAAATTCATAGGAAAGACTTTTTAAAACCACTTAGGATGTGAAATTGTTAAAAATCCCCTTGAAAACATTGCAGATGGATGAACCTGACTAGTGGGTTGCTAGGGATGGGAAAGATTCTGGGTCAGAATGCTCCTATTCAGAAGACACTTTGAAATTATAGCCTTTATTAGGTGTATGAAGTTTTTCCCAATGTTATTATATGTACAGTCCAAAACTTACATCTTTATTAGAAATATATAATTTTTATAGATGTTTAAAAGTGTATCATATGGCATAAGTAAAAGGCTAACATAATGCCCTTTAAGTGTTGTTACTTCATAGGAATGGTTGTATTTTTAGAATGGAGTTGTTAAATTCAATGTCTTGGAGAGTGTGCTGATTGTTCAGTGTATGATGACAAAGGTGGAGTAAGGAGAGGAAGTGGGCAGAAAGGAGAGTTCTGTGCCTGTGGGGTTGGTTCAGGTTGTATAGCCATTGTGTATTTTAGTTAATATTGCTGGATATTAAAGGATAAGTCCTAATGCACAAAGTATGTTAGAAGTAGCAAAATAATACCTATATAAATGCCCTTTGGTTCATTTGTAGGAAGAACTGTCCTCTGGAAGAGACCTTTGTTGGTTTATTTCTTGGAGCTAGAGTTGCCATGACCTTAATCACTGGAATAGTAAAGAGGGAGAAGAAGAAAAATGAGATAAGAGCTCTTGGCTAGTATATCTACACCTAGAAGAAGTTGGAATTATAATCATAGGTCTATAAGTGCACTTTTGGTAAAGCATGTGTTTATTGTGCATAAAATTTATTATTTCACAATATCTAAGCTTTGTAGATATCCTGAGGTGACAACATATGGTAAAAAGTAGAATGAGTGAATTATCCAACTTGTAAATATCTGTTATAATTGGTAGAACAGGAGCATCTTTGACATAGAATTGTTACACAATCTCTGGGTAGTGTGTGTCAGGATGTGTTTATTAGGCTGGCAGTGGAGGGGCAGAAGAAAGCCAACAAGGAGAGATGTGCGAAGGTGTGCTCAGATTACATTTTGATGATAGTTATTGACAAGCATCTTCTGGCTGTACTATAGGAACATATTAGTTCAGGGGGAATATACATTTTTAATGTTTTAGTAGTATAACTCCGATAATGAATGCTCTTAGAAATACTATGCATAGTGTTTTCTGTGACTTTACATCTCATTTTAAATTGAGCATTAAGGGGATACAGCATTTTAATTATGACTCTGCCAATACTTCTAACTAGAGGCTTGTTGCCATTTTTATCTTCAGAGACAGTTTGGTCCCCAAGGATAGCAAAATAAGTTTTTCTAACATATTGAGCTGATGTAGTGTATTCTTGATTACCAAAATACTCATGTAGCTTTGAGAATTTAAATTGATAAATACTCACTATGTGTAGAAGGGCATGGTATATATTATATGATCTCAGTTACCTGAAATAAAACATCATGTGTACACACACAGGATGTACAAGGACATGTCCAAACAAATTGCCTGTGACCACAAATAGTTTTGTTCTTTACTTCTTGTGTTTTTGTTTCCTTTAATGCACACAGTAACTTAAAAAAATAAAGGTAATTTTAAAAACCTGAAAAAATGAATAAAAAAGTGCTGGGGGTATAGGTCAGTGGTATCACTTGCCTAGCATTCATGAGGCTTCTCCCAGTACTAGAAGAAGAAGGAGAAGAAGGAGAAGGAGGAGGAGGAGAAGAAGAAGAAAGAGAAGGAGAATGAGAAAGAAAAGAAGGAGGAGGAGGAGAAGGAGAAGAAGAAGAGGAGGAGGAGGAGGAGGACGCAGCAGCAGCAGCAGCTTCCAATGAAAATAAAACCACCACCAGACTGGCCTTATAAGAAATGCTTAAGGGACTCCTACACTAGAAGTGTAAGGATATAACTATCATCATGAAAACACAAGAAAGTACAAAACACAACAGTAGAGCAGAACACAAAAGAGAAAGAGAATCAAATCTTGTTAGTACAGACAATCAGAAAACCACAAAGATGAACAAAAGAGGAAGAAACAAAACAACAGAAAAAAGTGACAAAATGAGAGGAGTATATCTTTATCAGTAATAACATTAAAGCCAAATGGATTGAATATTCTAATTAAAATATATATTAGTTTAACAAGTGGAGAAGAAAAAACTAGACTCAATGATATGCTGCCTATAAGAAACTCAATTCACCAGTAAAGATTCATAAAGACTGAAAGTGAAGAGATGTAAAAAGAGATACCCTCCAAACAAAACCAAGAGCAATCAAGAGTAGTTATACTTATACTAGAAAACATAGACTTTAAATCTAAACCTGTAAAAAGATACAAAGAAGGTCACTATATTATGATAAAGGTATCAAATCAATAACAAAATAATTATAAATATATATGCACCAAGTATGGGAGCATCCAAGTATATAAACCAATGTCACTAGATCTAAAAAGAGAGGTAGACTTTAATAAAATTGTGTTAGTTTTTGCATTACTGTGACAAAATCCCTGACAGAACAATTTAAAGGATGGAAGATTTATTTGGCTCATGTTTCAGAGGCATTCAGTCCATGGTTCTAAGGAGGCATGTCAGCAGAATAGGTGATAGGCTCATGTGGCAGTGGCTCTTTGCATCATGATAGACAGGAGAGAGAGAGAGAGACAGAGACAGAGACAGAGAGACTGAGACAGAGACACAGAGAGACACAGAGAGAGATCTCACAAGTCATGTGGTCTACAAACAGCAAAGCCATAGCAGTAAGCAGTAAGGCTGCCCAGGTAAGAATATCTTAAAGCCAGTCCCCAGCCAGGCTGCATCTCCCAAATTTCTATAACCTCCCCAAACAGCACTACTACCTGGGGACCCTAATGTTCAAACATGAGTTTTGGGGATTCCTTTATGTCCAAACCATAGCACTTCTGCCCTGGACCCCCAAAAGCCCATCTCTATTTCATTTACCCCAACTTAACAGTCCTAATACTGCTCAAAAGCCCAAGTCCAAAGTTTCTGGTGATATTCAAGGCAACTTCTTAACTGTAAACCCCTTTAAAAATAAATTACATACTTCCAATATATGATGGCATAAATATTCCCATTCCAAAAGAGAGAATGGGAGCATACCAAGGAAAAATCAGATCAAACCCATCAGGGGAAATATTGAATCCTGCAGCTCTGTGTCTAGCATCTAGCACATGCAGTGGCATCATCTGGGCTCCAATGGGTTTGGGCAGCCTTACTACTATGGCTTTGCTGTTTGTAGACCACATGACCTCCCTCTTGGGCCAACAGATTTCTTCATCAGACATTCCATGCTTCTGGCATCTTTAACACCGTAGGGTCTCCCCATTGCAGCTTAGGATTTACCCTTAAAGCCACATACATTATGACCACAGAGGTTCTCTGCAAGGAATACAAATTGGTATACATTGCCTGGCCTCTATGCCTTTTTCTGGAACCTTGGTGCAAGAATTGATGATCCTGAAACTCTTGCATTATGTATACCTGTAAACCAGCACCACGTGGGAGACACCAAGGTCTGCTGCAAGTGAAGTGATATTTAGGCCATAGCTGTAGTGGCCTCTGAATGCCTCAGTGACTGAACTCAGGAGAACACTTCCATAGGCGGCTCTTTTCTACCAGGATGTCCTGTAGTCTCTTTTATTAAAAGAAAGTTTTAAAATAAATTTGAAGTTTTACACCTGGGAGCCTTGTTGAGTAGGGTATGGCCAATTGCCAATTTACCCTCAAGGCATCTTTCCTATTTTTCCATTGGAGCTTCATGTTCATGGCAGTAATCTCTTTAACAACCAGTCTTTAACTGAGTTTATATTCCTTTTATTTCCAAACTGCTCATTTTTCAAATCTTTTTGCTATGCTTTTTGTGCCCCACATGTCTGTCAGTTTGCCATACTGTGGGGAATTGTGTGTTGCTGTGATGTTGAAAGCTATGCCACTGGAATTACATATACAAGCAGGGTTACCCATGGTGAACAGGCTTCAGTTGAGCTTCCATACTAAGAAAGATGAGGGAGAAGGACATGGCTAACCCATTCCCAAAACAATTAGCCATTGAAAACACAAATAGCAGAAAAACACCATCAGATATTGTGCCAGAAAGTGAGTCCCCCAAGCTGGAAGGCACTCAAAAGATAACTGAGGAAGAGTCCTTCTCAAAGTAGAGTCAACCTTAAATACAGGAATGGAATAAAGCCCCAGGCACCTGCATTTGCTGATGTGGAATGACTCAAAATGAGAAGGAACAATTGTAAACAACCTTGAATAATTAGAATGCGGAAAGTACATAGTATGAATCTAGGAAAATTAGAAGTCATCAAAACTGAAATGGAGCACATAAGCAACAACATTTTAGGCATCAGTGAGCTAAAAGGTACTGTAATGGGCTATTTTGAATCATATAATCATATGGTCTTCTATGCCGGGAATGACAGATTAAAGAGAAATGGGATTACATTCATCATCAAAAAAGATAACTCAAGATCTGTCCTGAAGTACAATGCTGCCAGTGATAGAATAATATCCATATGCCTACAAGAAAGGCCAGTTAACATGACTATTATTCAAATTTACACACCTTCCACTAAGGCCACAGATGAAGAAAGGGAAGGTTTTTACCAGCTTTTGTAATCTGAAATAGATTGAACATGAAATTGGGATGTACTAACAATTACAGGGGGCTGGGATTTAGCTCAGTTGGTAGAGCATTGCGCTGCAGTTTCTGAGGTCCTGTGTTCAATTCCCAGCATTGCAAAAATGGGAGAAGGACCTGGCAATCCACTCCCAAGGCAATCCCAAAACAGTCAGCCATTGAAAACCCTCTGAGGGTCACTATGAGTCAGATACCTACTCAAGGCACCTAACAACAACAATAATAATTACGGGTGATTGCAATGCAAAGTTAGAAACAAAGAAGAAGGCTCATAGTTGGAAAAGATGGTCTTGGTAACATAAACAATGCTGGAAATCACACGAGAGAATTTTGTCAGACCAATGACCTTTTCAATGCAAATACATTTTTTTACAATTAGTTTAGCTCAGTTGGTAGAGCACCGCTCTGTAGTCTCTGAGGTCCTGGGTTCAATTTCCAGCACCACAGAAATGTGAGAAGCATGTGGCAATCCATTCTGGAGGCAATCCTGAAACAATCAGCCATTGAAAACCCTATGAGGGTGACTATGAGTCGGACATGACTTGACGGCACCTAATAACAACGTACGCACGGAATTCACCAGATGGAACATACAGGAATCAAACTTACTACGTTTGTGGAAAGAGGTGATGGAAAAGCTCAATATCAAAAGTCAGAACAAGACCAGGTGCTGATTGTGGATTAGGCCACCAACTGGTCATATGATGGTTCAAATTGAAACTGAAGAAAATTAGAAGAAGCATATGAAAGCCAAGGTATGACCCTGAGTATATTCTACCTCAGTTCAGAGCCCACTTCAAGAACAGGTTTGATGCATTAGACACTAATGATCAAAGACCAAACGAGTTGTGGCATGATATCAAAGACATCATTCATGAGGAAAGCAAAAGGTTACTTTAAAAAGACAGAAAAAAAGAAAAGACCAAATTATATGTCAAAAGAAACTCTGAAACTTACTCTTGAATGTCAAACAGCTAAAGTAAAAGGAAGACATGACAAAGTTAAGGAACCAAACAGAAGAGTTCAAAGGGCAGCTTGAGAAGACAAAATAAAATATTTTAATGACATGTTTACAGAGCTGGAGATAGAAAACAAAAGGGATGAATGTTCTCTATTTTTCTCAAGCTTAAGAAATTGAAGAAAAATTCAAGTCTTGAGGGGCAACAATGAAGGATTCTACAGGGAAAATATTGAATGATGCAGGAAACATCAAAAGAAGATGGAAGGAATACACAGAATCATTATAACAGAAAGAATTTGTAAATGACCAGCCATTTCAAGAGCTTGCATGTGACCAGGAACCAATGATGCTGAAGGATGAAGAGGAAGCTGCTTTGAAGGAAATGGTGAAATACAAGGCTCCAGGAATTGATGCAACACCAATAGAGAGGTTTCAATAAACAGATGCACCACTGGAGGTGCTAACATGTTTATGCCAAGAAATTTGGAAAACAGCTGCCTGGCCAACTGACTGGAAGAGACCCATATTTATGCCTATTACCAAGAAAGGAGATCCAACCAAATGTGGAAATTATCAAATGATACCATTAATATCACACGCAAGTAAAATTTTGCTAAAGATCATTCAAAAGTGACTGCAGCAGTATATAGACAGGCAACTGCTGGAAAATTAAGCCTGACATAGAAAAGGGTGTGGAACCAGAGCTATATGTCCTGATGTCAAATGGATATTATCCAAGAGCAGAGAATATCAGGAAGATGTCTGTGTTTTATTGACTATACAAAGGCATCTGTGTGGATCCTAATAAATTATGGATAGCATTGCAAAGAATGGGAAAACCAGAGCACTTAGTTGTACTTGTGAGAAATCTATACATGGAGTAGGAGGCAATTGTTCAAATAGAACAAGGAAACACTGCTTGGCTTACCATTGAGAAAGGTGTGCTTCAGAGCTGTATCATTTCACTATACCTCTTCAATCTCTATGCTGAGCAAATAACTCAAAAAGCTGGACTTTATGAAGAAGATTATAGCATTATGATTAGAGAGTCATTAATAGCCTATATTATGTATATGACATAACTCTGCTTGCTGAAAGTAAAGAGGATTTGAAACATTTACTGATGAAGGTCAAAGAACACAGCCTTCAGTATGGATTACACTTCAACATAAACAACAAAAAAATCCTTACAACCAGGTCAATATGTAATTTCATGATAAATGAGGAAAGTGAAGTTTTCCAAGATTTTGCTTTACTTGGTTCTATAATCAACACCCACGGAAGCAGTAGTCATGAAATGAAAAGACACATTGCATTGGGAAAAAGCTGTTGTGAAAGACCTCTTTAAAGTGTTGCAAAGTAAAGAAGTCACATTGAAGACAAAGGTGCACCTGACTCATGCCATGGTATTTTCAGTTGCATCATATGGTTGTGAAAGCTGGATGTTGAATAAGGGAGAAAGGAAAAGAATTGATACTTTTGAATTATGGTGCAGAAGACAAATACAGAATATACCATGGACTGCCAAAAGAACCAACAGATCTTTCCTAGAAGAAGTGCAACCAGAGTGCTCTTTGGAAACAAGGATAGCTGCACTGCATCTTACACGTTTGGGACATGTTGTCAGGAGGGACCAATCTCTATAGAAGGATATCATGTTTGGGAGAGTAGTGGGTCAATGAAGAAGGGGAAGACCCTCAAGTAGGTATATTGACACAGTGGCTGCAACAATGGGCTTATACACAAAAAATATCATGTGCCTGGACAGAATTGGAAAGCATTTTGTTCTGTTGTACACAGGGTTGCTATTAGATGGAACCAGTGTGATGGCATCTAACAATAACAACAGTGCTTTTTGTACCTTTTCTTACTATAAATCTGGCTAGAAGCAACCAGTAATAACCATGCCACAGCTTCAATGCTATGCTATCTTGAAATTTCCTCTGCCAAATTAATCACTTCATTACTTTTTAAATTCACTTTCACTCAAATTTTTGAGACATTAGAAAATCACAGACAAGCTGGGTGTGGTGGCGCATGCCTGTAATGCCATTGACTCAGGAGGCAAAGGTAAGAGTATCCCAAGTTCAAGACCAGAGGCAGTCTGCATAATTTTGCAAGACCTTGTCTCAAAATGTAAAAAAATGGGCTGGGGGTGCAGCTCAGTGGTACAGCACTTGCAAAGCATGCAAATGTGAGGCCCTGGGTTCAATCCCCAGTACTAAAAAAAAAAAAGAAAGAAAGAAAACCACAGACAAAATCTATGCCAGAATGTGACATTAATGGCTTCCAATTCCATCCCTAGTAGCATCTTTATTTTCATCTGAAACCCCATATGTTGTTGTTGTTGTTGTTAGGTACTGTCAAGTCGGTATCTGACTCATAGCGACCCTCATAGGGTTTCCAATGGCTATTTCAGGATTGCCTTGGGAGTGGGTTGCCAGGTCCTTCTCCCATTTTTGTGGTGCTGAGAATTGAACTTGGGACCTCAGAGACTGCAGCGCAGTGCTCTACCAACTGAGTTAAATCCCAGCCTGAAACCCCATATACCCTATCTTCATTGTCCACATTTCTATCAACATTCTGGTCTCCTGAACTTTCGCCAGAATAATTCATTAATCTCTACTTATAGCATTCTAAGGCTTCTCTAGTCTGAATCTCCAAACTCTTCCTGCAACAAGTTCCAATGGTCAAATCATATGATCAAATTTCAGCAGAGCAATGACCCCTTTCTGGGACCAAATTATCTGTGTTACCTGTTGTGTTCCTGCGACAAAATACCTGGCAGGACAACCTAAGGGATGAAAGATTTATTTTATCTCATGATTTCAGGGGTTCAGCCATTATGGCAGGGTGGCATGGCAGAGCAGTAGCAGGAATATGTGGCAGAGGCTCCACACCTGACAGCCATAGGAAGCAGAGAGAAAGAACAGAATTGGGTCCCCAGGTAAAAACCTTCCAAGACCCACTTTCCAATGACCCATTCTTGCCATCTAGCTCTTACCTCCTAAAGGTTTCATAGCCTCCACAAACAGCATCACTCACTGGAAACCAAGCTTTCAAATATGAGCCTTGAAGGTCATTTAATATTCAAACCATAATAACCATAATCATTGGGAGCATCAATACTCCACTTTTATCAATGGACAGATCATCTGGGCCTCCCCCCAAAATCAAGCAGAAAACACTGTTTGCATACAATATGATTTTATGCATAGAAAATAAAGATTTAATAAAAAACTGTTAGAATTGCAAAGTTGCAGAACACAAAAGCAACATACAAAAATAGGCAGCTTTTTAATATATCAAAAACAAAGTTGCAGAGAAAGAAAATTTAAAAAGTGATCCAATTCACAAGAGTTACAAAAAATAAAATACCTGGTTTAAATTTAACTAAGTAAGCTAATGATCTCTACAATAATATTACAAAAGACTGCTGAAAGAAATTAAAGAGGCCATGAAAAATGGAAAGATGTTCATATGTATGAATTAGAAGAAGAATGTTACTAAGATGGTCATAGTACTCAAAGGAACCTACAGATTTAATGCAATCCCTATGAAAACACCAATGATATTCTTCACAGAAAGAGAAAAAATACTCCTAAAATTTGTATGGAATCACAAAAGACTCCAAATAGCCAAAGCAATCCTGAGCAAAAATCTCAAAGTTAGCATTTAAGCAATACTTGACTCAAAACATAATTCAAAGTGGTAGTAATCAAAACAGCATGGAATTGGCATAAGACTAGACACAGACCAATAGAACGTAACAGAGAATCAAGAACTAAATCCATACATTTGCAGCCTACTAATTTTTAACATTAGCAAGATCATACATTAGAGGAAGGAGAGCCTGTTCAATAGTTGATGAGGAAACTAAATATCCGTAAACAGAAAAAACTAGACCTTTATCTCTCATTATATTAAAAAATCAAAACAAAACAAAACTTAAATGTAAAACATAAACCTAAGATACCCTTAGAAGAAAATACAGGGGAAATTCTTCAGGGAATTGGTCTGGGTAAAGTTTTTTTTTTTTTTTTTTTTTTTTTTTTGTGGGGATATAACCTTAAAAATCACAGACAACAAAAGCAAAAATTGACAAATGGTATTATAACTAACTAAAAAGCTTTTGTACAATAAAGGAATCAGTCATAAGAATGAAGAGACAACCTACAGAATGTGAGAAAACATTTCTTCTCATAAGGGATTAATTTCCAGAATTTATGAGGAACTCAATCAAACAACACAACAGTAACAATAACAACAACAACTTTGATTAAAAATGAGCAAATAATCTAAACAGGCATTATTCAAGAAAGGATACACAAATTGCCAATAAGTATATGAAAAAAAGTTCAACATCACCAATTATGGAGGAAATATAAATCAAAACCACAATGAAATATCATCTTATCCCTGTTGCAAAAAGTAGCAAATGCTGGCAAGGATGCAGAGAAAGGGAAATTTCATATATCCTTGATGAGAATGTTGTTGTTATTGTTGTTAGGTGCCATCGAGTCGATATCCGACTCATAGCAACCCTACGGACAACAGGAAAAACACTATTGTCAGTGCTTCTCTGCTATTCGTAGGGTTTTCAATAGCGGATTGACTTTTGGGAGGGGGTTGCTGGGTCCTTTTCCCAAGTGTAGAGCACCTGGCGTTCCCAGGCGGTCTCTCATCCAAGTACTAACGAGGCCTGACCCTGCTTAGCTTCCGAGATCTGATGGGATCAGAAGCCACAGTGCTACAGCTGCACGCAATGATGAGAATGCAGATTAGCCCTAATGGAAAACAGCATGGATGTTCTTTAACATGATCTATCATTCCCAGTACTGGCTATATATATCCAAAGGAATTGAAATTAGTGTATTGACATCCGCATTTGCATATTTATTGTAGTTCTACTCACAATAGCCAAGATATGGAATTTACCTAAATGTCCACTGATAAATGAATTGACAAAGACAATGTGGTATATATCTATACCTATCTTTCTCTATCTATCTATCTATCTATCTATCTATCTATTATGGAATACTGTTCAGCCATAAAAAGGAAAGAACTTCTGTCATTTGCAGCAACATAGATGAACCTGGAGAACATTGCTAAATAAAATTAAGTCAGGCACAGAAAGACAAGTAACATCATCTCTCTCCCTCTCTCTCTCTCTCTCTGACACACACGCACACACACACACACACACACACACACACACACACACACACACACACACACAAGCTACAAGTTGATCTCAAACAAGTAGAAAATAGAATAATGGTTACCAGCCTTTGGGAAGGGTGTGGGGGAGGGAGAAATGGAGAAGGAATGGTGGGTGGATACAAACATGCAATTGGATAGGAGAAATAAGTCCTAATGTTCCATAGCACAGTAAGATAACCATGGTTGAAAATAATTGAATATTCAAAATAGTTAGTAGAGAGAATTTGAATGTTCCCTGCACAAATGAATGCTGTATGTCTGAGATAATACAAAGGCCAATTACTCTGCTATGATCATTACACATTGTATACATGTGTTGAAGTGCCATACTACACTGCATAAATATGTGCACTTGCTATATGTTATTTAAAAATAAAAATATGTTCTTAAAAATTACATGAGGAGAGAAGATGGCAGCTTAGAAGCTCTCTCTGTGTGACTCCATGAGTGAGAAGAGTCAGGTTAACAAAGGATAGATTCTATTACAAAGAGAACAGTAGAGGAGTAGTATGGGGAATCTCAAAAAAAAAAAAAAATTGATAGGACATCTGAAAAGCACAAAGAAACAAATGGCTAAACAATAAAAAGGAGGAAGTGACCCATGGTTCCAGCCCTGGGTCCCCAGAGGGGGAAAGGAAGCAAGAGACTCATCCATGAGGTTAGCCAGGCAGCCCTGGAGAAAAAAGAGAATGGGAGTTCTACCTACGGGACAGGCCCACCGTTCTCACAGCCTTAAACCTAGTTAGGGGATTTGGCCTAGAAACATCTTGCCACTGTCTAGGAGGGCGATGGCCATGCAAAGGAGTCATGAAGTAGGGGAGACTAGGATACAGACATTCTGAGACATATAGGCAGGCAACAGGAGGCTTAAATTGTGAAGGGCACAGTGATCAGTGGCCCTGCCCTTAATAGATGACTATAGATAACTGCAGAGATGAATAGCCCCAAGCCCAACATGTTGGGAGGTTTTCTGCCAGGGGAACTGAGAACTCTGAAGCTCAGGTCTAGTGGAGCATCCACTTTCTGCAGCCTTGTCCCTCCTGCAAAGTGTTTACTGCCTGACTGGAACTGAAAGCATTGAGAATAATTCCCCAGAACAGATATCATTACACTACTTCCCTCACACTCAAAAGCACTCAGGGGACATCCCTTGGCTTGGTCATTAGCCACTTTAGGTTGTACTAACTAGGGTGTACCTGGCCCACAAGGGGCAAAGCTAACAGAGGCCCCTGGTACACAAAGAAAGGAAGCTCCTAAGTGAATGAAGCCTTGACAGAGAACTGACCCAACTAGTCTGGGCTCAGCACAGCCTGAACAGGAGGAAACATGGAAGACTTCAACCTTGAC
>VMDO01010986.1:56801-69190 GCA_007922755.1 Pedetes capensis
TTTTTTTTTTGGTACTGAGGGTTGAACCCAGGGCTTTGTGCTTGCATGCTGTGCAAGTTCTGGACCACTGAGCTGCATCCCCAGCCCATTTTTTTACTTTTTGAGGCAGGATCTTACTGAGTTACACAGACTGCCTCTGGTCTCAAACTTGCAATCCTCCTGCCTCCACCTCCCGAGCCACTGGGATTACAGGCATGTGCCACCGCACCCAGGTTTGCAATCATACTTTAAAAAATATCTTGTTCTTTTTTGTCCTTCTTCCTAACATACATCATCTTTATTCTTCTTTTTCTTTTATTTAACTTTGCACTACTTTCTTCTTCTAATTTCTCTACCCATTTCCATTATTTCATTCACTTATTATTTATAATTTTATCTTAATTAACTTTTAACTTCATAGCTGTCATGGTTTGAACATAAAATATCCCCCAAAGGTCATGTGTTTTAACAATTGGTCCCCAGTAGGTGATGCTGTCTGTGGAGCCATTCGAAATTTTGGGAAGTTGGATCAAGCTTTGTGGAAGTGACTCACTAGGGGCAGGACTTTGAAGGGTTTTTTCACCTGGTCCCACAACTCTGGTCACTTTCTTTCTCTTGTCCTATGATGCCATGAGGTCATCAAACATGGACTATGCATCCTGCTGCTGCTACATCTGCCCTACTGCCATTATGAACTGATCCTCTGTGAGCTTCCAATAAACATCTTTCCCCATAAATTTGTTTTGGTTGGTTTTTTGGCTATAGCAGACTAATAAAATTGCTAACTACATTATTTTTCCATTTTCTTTTCTATAGTCATTGGTGGTGAATAATTGATTTTAATAAACTTAAATTATATTGTTATATCTTGTTTTGTTTATTGTTGTTGCTGTTACAGTAGTTAATTTTCTCCTCTCAGGGGATTCTGGGGACTGACTCCTCAACAAAAGGCTCCCTACTAAGAAGATCCAAAAATAAAACCAGGAGCGATCATCTGGACAAGTGCACAAATTGCAATACAGAAACACAAGAAACATCAAAAAGCAAGGCAACATATTACTTCTCTTAAAAATCATAACTCCTCCATAAGTGAATTCAAACATAATGAAATGGTTGAAATACTAGAGAAGACTTCAGAAGACTATTTATAAAAAGATCAATGATCTCAAACAAGGATACAAACAAGCAGATGAATGAAGTAAAAGTCAACCTAGGATTGAATAAGAATATCAGTAAGATGGACTAGAAATATCAGCAACATGAATGAGAAAGTAATCGACATAGAAAAGAAATTCAGCAAGGAATTTGGGATTTTGAAAAACAAACAGAAATACTGGAAATAAAAAACTCAAATCAAATTTAAATAAACTTAAAAAACTTAAAAAAACTTAAATCGAATTTAACAAATTTAACAAATTTAAAAAACTTTAAAAAAAACTTAAATCAAATTTAAAAATAGGGGAAATCATCACTAGTTTAAAGAAGAAATAATATTAGGAACTGAAGACAACGTTAAGGTAACACTACATTAAAACTTCAACAAAAAAATAAGTAAATGAACATGACCACAACTTCCACAAACTCTGGGACAAGAACATCAAGATACCAAACCTAAGAGTCCAAGGAGTAAAAGAAGGAGCAGATAGACTAACTAAAGATATAGAAAAGCTAAAGACATTATGAAAGAAACTTTCCCAAATCTGAGGAAAGAAATGGACATCCAAGCACATGAGACATTAGAACCCCAAAAGACATGATCAGAAAACATCCTATCCATGACACAAATAAGTAAAATGCCAATACTACTGTTCTGACTTAAATATACAATGGCCCCTAAAGGTCAGTTTGAAAGCTTGGTCCCCAGATGATGGAGCTGTTTTGAGAAGCCATGGAACATTGGGAGGTAGGACCTAGCTAGCTAAAGCAGGTCATGGGGTGTGGGCTGTAATTTGTTGATTTTTTTTAACCTAGACTCCCAGTTCCAGTTGGTCTCTCTCTCTGGTCCTTTCTGCTATCACATAAAGAGCCTTCACCTTGCAGGCACACTATCACGTCTGCCAACAAGTTTCTTTGTCACTATGAACTGAAATCCTCTGAACATAAGCCCCAAAAATCTTTCTTCCTTTAAGTTGTTCTGTCAGGCATTTTTTCAAAGTGATACAAAAGCTAACTAACACAGAAAATTTATACCAGAACAGTGGCGTTTTTACTGTGCCAAAACCTAACCATGTAGTTCTTAGGTCTTTGAAACTTGTTTGTGGGAAGGAATTGGAAGAATTTGGAAATGTAGGCTAAAAAGTCTTACAATGTATAAGTAAAACTTAATGGGCCATTCTGGTGAGAGTTCAGAAGACCAGAATGCCAACAGAAATATAGAAAGTGGACTTTCACAGGGAAAAGAGGGATCTATTGGGAATTGAGTTCGAGGCCATTCATACTATATTCTGGCATAGAACCTAGCTATATTCTGTCCATATCCTGAAAATTTAAGTGAGGTTGAATTAAAAAAATAGTGGACTAGCTGGATACAGTGGTACACACCTGTAATCCTAGTGACTTGGGAAGTAGAGGCAGAAGGATTGTGAATTTGAGGCCAGAGGCAGCCTGCATAACTTAGCAAAACTCTGTATCAAAATAAAAATGTAAAAAATGGGCTGGGGTACAGCTCAGTGGTAAAGTGCTTGTAAAAGTATGCATGAGGCCCTGGGTTCAACTCTCCAGTATGTACCCCTCTAAATGGACTAATTACTTCGGCAGAGGAAATTTCAAAACAGCATAGCATTGAAGCTGTGGCATGGTTATTACTCGCTGCTTCTAGGCAGATTTATAATGAAGGAAAGGAGTAAAAATCAGAGTAGAAAGATTTGAAAAGTGAGCCATTTGTCAAAAAAAAGAACATGGTTAAGGTTTCAGACAAATCATCCATAATTGTTAAAGAGGTTACCACCCTAAAGTGTAGCCCTAATGGAACAACAGGAGGGATGAACTGGGGAAAAATCAGGAATTTGCAAGACTCCATTCACTAAAGACTCCATGCTATAAAAATGCGTACTTATTGGAAAGACTTTCCTTTAAAAAGAGTGTCTAAAAAGTGAGTGCCTCCAGGATGCCTTGCTAATACAGGGAAGCATAGGGAAATGTTCTCTCAGGTTCAGCCATGCAGGCACCCAGAGATCACTGCAGTCACTGTACAATTGTGCTCAGATACAGTTTGAGCTGGCAGAAAATCTTGGTCTCATCCAGGTGGTGCTGTTTTTGCAGGCATGCAGAATGCAAGAGTTACAAGATCAATTCTTGCCCCAAGGTTCCAGAAAAAAGCGTTGGAGTTCAGGCCAGTGGATTCCCTGGGGAGACCTCCTGAGTGCATGACATATGAAGCTTTGAAAGTGAAGTCTAAACTTCAATGGAGACCTCAGGATGTTGGAGATGTCAGCAATGTGGAATATCTGCCAAGGAAAGCTGCTGGCAACAAGGGGAGCCAGTCCTGGCCTGAAAATGGCAAGACCATAGGAATGGTGTTGCCCAGGCCTGATGGAGCCCAGATAATGACACTGCATGTGCCAGATACCAGAAATGGAGCTGTAGGATTCAATGTTGTTTTGTTGGGTATCAGCCTCACTTGGGTCAATCTTTCCTTTCTATACCCCTATTCTCACTTTTGGAATGGGAATGTTTGCCTGTGCCATTGTATATTGGAAATATTTAATTTGTTTTTGTTTTTTACAGAGGTTCACAATTAAGAGGTTGTCTTGAGTCTCAGCAGAGACTTTGGACTTGGACTTCTGAACAATGTTGGGACTGTTAAAACTATAAGAACTCTTGAAATTGGGGTATATGTAGTTTGCATTATGAGATAGAGATATCTTTTGGGGGTCAAAGACAGAAATGTTATGGTTTGAATATAAAATGGTCCCCAAAGCTCATGTTTGAATATTAGGTCCCCATGTGGGAGCACTGTTATTGGAGGCTCCAGAACTTTGGGAGGTGGAACCTAGCTTGCTGAAGTAGGTCACTGGGGGTGGGCTTTAAGGTTTTCTTAATTAAAAAATATTTAGTGAACAATATAATGGGTTTCATAATGGCATTTTCACACAATTGAAATGTGTACTCTGCTCATATTCACTTCCTTCCCCCCCCCCGTTTTTCCCTCTCTCTCCCTCTTTTTCCCTTCCTCCTCCAGATAGTCCCCCTTCTACTTTCAAGTCTCATACATATATGTTTTGTTTTCCAATCTAGCTACTATGTATGAGAGAGAACATGTGGTGTCTCTCTTTTTGAGTCTGGGTCACTTTTCTCAATATGATGATTTTTACCTAGGGTCCCATTCTAATTGGTTTCTCCCCCACTATTCTCTAGCTCTAGCTCTAGCTCTAGCTCTCCACAAGATGTGTCAGTCAAAATGTGAAGAGCCTCCATCACATGGGCCTACTGCTTGCTCTGCCAACATGCCTCCTCAGCACTAGGGACAGAAATCCTCTGAACTAGGAGTCAAACAAATCTTTCTTCCTTCAAGTGTTCTGTCAGGTACTTTGTCACAGTGGTGTAAAAGCTAACTAGTACAACTACAGAGCAAAGTAACAATATTAAAACTTTCAAGATAAAAATGCCAACTCACCTATAATGACAATCCCATCAGACTAACATCAGACCTCTTAGCAGAAACCGTGAAAGCCAGGAAAGCATGAAATGATACATTTTAAGAGGTACAAGTAAATAACTGTAAACCAATATTACTATATTCAGCAGAGCTAGCTTTTAAGCTTGATGTAGAAACAAAGAACTTCCAACATAAGTACAAAGTAAAGCAATTCATGACCACTAAACCAACATTACAGAGGAACTTAAATGAATCCTACACACAGAGGAGGAAGACAGACAGAAGAACAATAGCTCATGAAAGAATAAATTTCATAAGTGGAATAGATGAACAATGAGAACTAGGAAAGAATCAATCATGTCCAACTCAGTGAACCACAAAACCCCTAATAAGAACATAGCAGAAAGAAAAGAACAAACAATATTTGAACCAACCAGGAAAATAACCAACAAAACCATAGGAATTAGCAAATTCTTCTTAGTTATAACCCTATATACAAATAGTATTAATTCTCTAATTAAAAGATGCAGACTAATTGAATAAATCAAAAAGATCAGATCCAATTGCTTATTGTCTGTAATAAACACATCTCACTGGCAATGACATACAAAGACTGAAAGTTAAAGGTTGGAAAATGATACTCTAAATAGTTGAAAGATTAAAAACAAGCAAAAATAGTAATAATTCATCTCTGACAAAGTAGACTTCAAACTGAAATTAATGGAGATAAAGAACGTCACTACATATTAATAAAAGGAATAATCCACAAAGAAGATATAACAATTGTAAATACATATGCACCGAATATTGGGTACTCAATTTAATTAAAAAATTACTAGATATAAAGAGACAGAGAAGTCAGAGACAATAATAATGGGTGACTTGAAATCTCCACTCTCAGCAAGAGATAGATCATCCAGACATAAAACAAACAAACACCCTCAAAAAAACCCAACAAAGAAACTTCAGAGTTAATAGACACCTATAGCACATTCCATCTAACAGCTGTGAGATACACATTCTTCTCAGTAACCCACTGAAATTTCCCTAAAATAGATCACATTTTAGACCTTAGAGCAAGACTTTAAAAATATAAATTTTTAAAATAATATCCTGTATCTTATCAGATCACAATGAAATAAAATTAGAAATCACTAGCAAGACAAACTACAGAAACCATAACAATGGTTGGACTTGGAGATTGAACAATATAGTCTTGAATGATCAGTGAATCATTCAAGAAATCAGGGAGGAAGTTTTAAAATTCTTAGAATGAAATGAAAAATTAAAACACAATGTACCAAAACTTTTGGGATCCAGCAAATGCAGTGCTAAGAGGGCAGTTTATGATGAGTACTTACATTAAAAATTCAGAACAAACTCAAATAAGTAACTTAATGATAAATTTAAGGGTATTAGAAAAACAAGTACAAGACAAACCCCAGATTAATAGTCAAAAAGAAATAACAAAGATCCAGGCAGAAATTAATAAAATGGAGACTAAGGCAACAATAGAAAGATCAATGAAACAAAGAATTGGTTCCTTAAATAAGAGATAAACAAGATTGACAAACCCTTAGCCAAACTAACAAGAAGAAAGACAAGAGACCCAAATTCAATTAAAATTAAAATTAAAGATGATAAAGGAGACATTATAACAGACACCACTGATGTCCAGAGGATGAATAGGGAATAATATGAAAACTTATACTCCAAAAAAACCTGGAAAATCCAGATGAAATGGATAAGTTTCTAGATACATATAACCTACCAAAGTTAAATCAAGAAGATATTAACAACTTAAACAGATCTATAACCAGCAACAAGATTTAAGCAGCAATAGAGTTCCCCAACAAAGACCAAGACCAGAATCATTGCTGAAATCTACCAGACCTTTAAAGAAGAGTTAACATAAATATTCCTCAAACTATTACATAAAACAGAAAAGGAAAGAATGCTACCAATTTATTCCAGTAGGCCAGCATAACCCTGATTCCTAAACCAGATGTTGTTGCTGTTAGGTGCCGTGAGTCAGTATCCAACTGATAGCGACCCTCATAGGGTTTTCAATGGCGACTGTATCAGGATTGCCTTGGGAGTGGATTGCCAGGTCCTTCTCCCATTTTTGCAGTGCTGGGAATTGAATTCAAGACCTTAGAGACTGCAGCGCAGTACTCTACCAACTGAGCTAAATCCCAGTCCAAACCAGATAGGGACATAACAAAAAAGATAACTATAAACCAACTTCCCTGATGAACAAAGATGCAAAAATTGTAGATAAAACACCAGCAAACTCAATTCAACAACACAATAAAAAGATCACATACCATGTTTTCATTCCAGGATTGTAAAGATGGTTCAATGTACTCAAGTTGATAAATGTAATACAGCACATATATAGTTTCAGGGACAGAAATCACATGATCATTTCAATAGATACAGAAAAAGGCCTTTGACAAAGTTCAACATCCCTTCATGATAAAATCACTGAAGAAACTGCAATAGAAAGAAAATACCTCAACATAATAAAAGTCTTATATGATAAATCTGTAGCCAATATTTATACTAAATGGGAAAACCTGAAAGCATTTCTTTCAAAATTAGGAACAAGACAAGGGTGTCCACTCTCTTTATTCTTATTCAATATGCTATTAAATTCTTAGCTAGAGCAAGATAGAGATAAAAAAGGATACAAGTAGGAAAGGAAGAAGTCAAATCCCTATTTGAAAATGATATGATCCTATGCTTAAAAGACCATATAAACTCCACAAGGAAACTCTTAGAATTGATAAACACTTTCAGCAAAATAAGCAGCATACAAATTCAACATATGAATATCCATAGATTTTCTATTTACCATTAATGAACATGTTGAAAGAGATCAGAAAAAAACTATCCCATTAACAATAGACTAGGAGAAACAAAAGGAAAGAAAATGACTACCAATAAGCCTAAACAAAGAGGAAAATGATATCAACAATGAAAACTGAAGAAACTGGAGGAGACGACAGAAAATGAAAAAACCTCCCATTCTCACAGATTGGCAGAATTAGTATTATGAAATTGGCTATAATACTGAAAATGATCTGCAGACCCAGTGCAATCCCCCCAAATTCCAATGGCATTCTTCACATAACTAGAAAAAAAATCCTAAAATTCATATGGAAACACAAAAGACCCTGAATAGCCACACACACACAAAAAAAAGTAATGCTGGCTATATCATGATACCTGACTTCAAATTATATTACCTAACCATAGTAACAAAAGCAGTGTAGACTGGCAAAAGTCAGACATATAGACCAATGAAACAGAATAGAAGATACAAAAATAAACCACATAGATAGCTACAGACACTTGATTTTTGACAAAGGTGCTAAAAACGTAAGTTGAAGAAAAGATAGCCTCTTCAATAAATGGTGTTGGGAAAACTGGATATCTGCATGTAAAAGAACGAAACTAGATCCCTATCTCTCACCTTGTACAAAAATCAATTCAAAATGCATTAAAGACCTTACTGTAGGGCCTGAAACTTTGTAACTGCTAGAGGCATACATAAGGAAAACCCTTCAAGACATAGGCAAACACAAGAATTTTCTGAAATGGACCCAATAGCTCAGGAAATAATAGCAAGAATTGAAAAATAGGATTACCTGAAATTAAAAAGCTTCTGCACAGGAGAGAAAACAATTAACATGGTGAAGAGAGTGTCTATGGATGGGAGAAAAATCTTTGACAGCTATAGATCTGATGCAGAATTAATCTATAAAATATAAAGTATTCAAACTGAGCACCATAGCTCACACCTGTAATCCCAGTGACTCAGGAGGCTAACACAAGAGGATCCCAAGTACAAGGCCAGACACACAACTCATCCTGTTTCAAAATTTAGAAAGGGTGGGATCTGGGATTCAGCTATGTACTCACAAGGCCCTGGGTTCAACCCCTAGATCTGAAAAAAGAAGAACTCAAAAAATTAAATGTCTCAAACCAAGAATCTAGTCAATAAATGGGCAAATGAATAGACAGTCCTTAAAAGAAGTATAAATGGCCAATAAACATATGATAATATGTTTAAAAATATGTTCAACATCCTTAGCCATCACAGAAATGCAAATAAAAACTACAATGAAATTTCATCTCACCCCAGTCAGAATGTCTATCATCAAAAAAATCAATAACAAAAGATACTGACAAAGAGGAACCCTTATGCTGATGGGAGTGTAAATTAGTGCAGCCACTATGGAACTCAGAATAAAGTTTCCTCAAGAAACTAAAAATAGAAATACCATATGATTCAGCCATACCATTCATGAGTATCTGCCCAAAGAAATCTAAGACAGCATACCAGAGAGATACCTACATATTCATGTTTATTGGGGCTCTATTCATGGCACCCAAGATATGGAATCAGCTTAGATGCTCATTAACAGATAGATGGATAGATGGAAAATGTAGTATATGTATATACAATGGAGTTTTATTCAGCCATAAAGAAGAGTGGGATTGTGTCATGTGAAGGAAGATGGAATTAGAGACCATCCTATTAAGAGAAATAAGCTAGACTCAGACAAGTATTGCATGTTGTCTCATATGTGGAATCTAACACACACACACACACACACACACACACACATATATATACATATGAATGACTTGGAAGTGAATTAGGAAGTATTTGATGGGAGGAAGGGAACCTGAAGTAGAGGTGAGAGGGATATAAGAGAGGGTAATGGGGGAAAATATGAGCAAAGTACATGATATACTTGTACTAGAATGTCATAATGAAACCCATTACTTTGTACGGTAATTAAATTTTTTAAAATTACACAGGGAGAAGGAAGTCTTCCTTTTATTACATGCTCCTCTTTTATTCCAATGAATCCAAAAAGGTAGAGAGGTGCCTACAATGAGACTATTCAGAAACATTAACAATGAGGCTCTGAATTGCCATGCTCCTGACTATGAATATATGCATACATGCCTATATTTATCATTTTAAATTAATTTATACTTCACCTGCTGATGATATCATAGGTGTCTGATGTCGATTCATTCCAGTGTGATCTAAAGTATTAAGAAATACATAGTGAGATACCATGTGTAAATATAACTAACTTTTTGGGTCAAATAACTACATTTACTCTATGAGTTATGTACTAGTAGATCACTGAATATTCACATTTATATCATTAATTGAAATCTGGCACAGGAGTCTTCATGTGGTGGTACTGAATAATTTAAATTCCTGGAAAAAATTATGATACATCCAGATTTAAGTAACCATTAGGTGTAGCAGCTCTTTTGGTGGTATTTATTTCAAATCCAATTACAGTTTATCGCTATACATCCCTCCTACCACTTCTAAGCTCCTGATTAAATTCATGGGCTGCCTTCTTATTTTTATCCATCATGATGACTGTCTTTCTTGCTTATAAGATAGGATGAAGTGGCTGCAGATATGACGCTGGGCTCCATCCAATGTGACAATGGGTATAGGTTTGGGGCATCAGTCTTATATGATGGCAGAATTCTGACAGATGAAGGGCACAACTAATTTCCAGTAACTCAATAATTTCTGCTGGATGTTCCCCTGCTCCCAGCCCAATTCTCCCTCTTCCTCGCTCCAAATTGGATTCTCTTGTCCCTTTCCCAATTGAATAAAATCTCATACTTAGGAACTCTGAAATTTTCATGAGTGATTTGGTTGGTGGTTACCCAGTGCATCAAGCACAGCAGGAGGAGGAAGCATTTCTCTTAGAACATGTTCCTCTTTTACCCAAATAAATTGCCTAGGACAGAGAGGTTCTTAATTATTCATAGTGAGACCATGTATATAAGTAGTGTGAATGACTCTCCCTCTCTATTACACAACTCTTTACTATGAATTCCCCAAATCTCAATCTCTATCTCTATGTGGATGTGTATGTGGAAATATCCATGATTATGTATATGTAATTAGGATAAATTTATATCTATCCATCCATGTCTATCCATATATCTTTCTTGGCTTATTTATATCTGACATTACACTGGCAGCTCCATTACCATGTACTGATGCAAATTCATATGGCAAAGTGTGATAGGATTTAAAAATACATAGTCAGATATCATGTAACTTCCTACACTTCATATTCTCATTCACCTTATAAACTAGAGGAGATTTATTCACATGTTAACCAGTTATATGGAAAGATGTATACTGGATTTCCAAAGAAATGGGTTTTATATATTTGTAATGGACATATTTGTTCAAAAAAAGTTCAATAACTCAAGACTTCTGTTAAGGTATTTGCAACTAATATAAGCAGAGTGTCAGCTTTTTGTGGGTTGATTTTTTATCAAATTCAACTGCAATTTCTAGGCACAAATTCCTTCTGCCCTATCTATTTACTAATTCTCAGATCCCTCCATCCACTCCTTATTTTCACCGTAATAGATGTCCTCCCTGCTCTAAGATGGGGTAAGGAAATAGCAGACTTCAGGCAGGGGTTTGGGATAATGTCAAGGGAGGTTTGGTGTATGGGCAGCAGCCTCACATGGTGGCAGAGCACTGGATAATGAGGGACACATCCAATTCCATGGCAGAGATTTAGAAGGTTAGGATAACTTACAGGGCTGTTAGTTCTATTCTATTCTACTGAGGGCTCCTCTGCTTCCTTCCATTGGTCCTAATTCCTGGTTCAAAATGGGATTCTCTCCTTCCTTCACTCAGTCTACAAACAGAAAATCTGAGTTTCATAAGCATTGGCTGCTGCAAGCATCACATTGAGGAACACTTAGATACAGAGTCAAAGGTGATTTGTCTTCCCAGAGTACTCCGATTGTGACCTATTCTTTTTTTAAATCCATTTTGAACTAAAACAAATTGAAAGTTATCTACAGACACATTTGGGAGAGTATTCAGAAACAGTATCAAGGACACCATGAATTGCCATGGATGCTCCTGAGAATAAATCCCCCAAATCTCAATATCACTTCCTCTCATCATTGTTTTATGTTTTGGATGTGTGGGTGTAGTGATAGAAGTTAAAAATATTCATACACATGCGTGAATTTTCATTTATATTTTATAAGTCACATTGTACTCGTGGTTCCCTCCTATGTAGCTGAAATCAAATTTCTTGGGTATGGACTAAGGAAATATGAAAATACATAGGCATATATGATCTGTAATTCTAAACTCATGTTGTGAACCTCATAGTTACACTTGGACCACAAGTTACAAATTGGTTGATATCTAAATATTCACACATCTATTATAAATTTGAATCTAATATGTATTTTTAAAAACTAAACACAAGGCCTTATACACAGGAAATAAATATATGAGGAATGTAAAAATGGAAATGTATAGAGAGTAAAGTATTATTTTAATCCCAAACTATAACAGCCATTCTTCATTACATTCATTTCAGATTTGACTTCACCTGATAAGGAAACAGCCCTCCTATGATGTCTACATTTCTGACCTTCAAGTGCCTTACAACCTCATCACTTTCATTCATCATGCCTGACTATCCTGCTCATCAGATATGGTGAAATATCTACAGGCCTGACACAGGGCCTCCCTGCACAATGATGATGGGTTTAGAGCATCAGACTCATACAGTACCAGAGCATCTGGAGGGGACAGATGCTTCCAGGTTCCACTTTCTGTGATCTCTCTGCTGAGGGTCCCACTGCTCCCTGTCCACGACTTCTTTCTCTTTGCTCAAACAGGATGCCCTCCTTTCCTAGATCATTCTACTCAAGTCTCATGAGATCTGATAATTTCCTAAGGAACTGGTTGCTACTTAGAGTGACAAACTGA
>VMDO01010987.1:0-68965 GCA_007922755.1 Pedetes capensis
CTATTATGTATATGTAATACAGATCCTCCACATTTTTAGAGGAGTTCATGTAGCTATATACATAAATAGTGAGCATATTTTTTGCCATCAAAAATCTATAAAAATATACAAATGAAAATATTGTTTCTACAATATTTATTTGATAATTGAATTTACGGATATATTCCATTACCATTATTGTTGCTCTTGTTAGGTGCCCCCGAGTTGGTATCTGACTCATAGTGACTCTCACATGGTTTTCAATGGCAGACTGTTTCGGGATTGCCTTGGGAGTGGATTGCCAGGTCCTTCTCCTCCATTACCATTACTAGTGTTTAATTTTAAAATGTGTACAAAATAGACACTTTTTTTGTAAAAGATGTTGTTGTTAGGTGCCATTAGGTCGAGTCTGACTCATAGCGACCCTGTGTACAGTAGATAGAAGCACTTCCCGATTCTGTGCCAGGCACATGATCTTATTTATATTTAAACCCTTTGTTGCAGACACTGTGTCAATCCATCTGGTGGAGGGTTTTCCTCTTTTGTGTTGACCTGCCACTCTCGAAAACATGATGTCTTTCTCTAGGGATTTATCTCTTCTGACTACATGCTAGAAATATGTCAGACGGAGTCTGGCCATTCTTGCTTCCAAGGAGCACTCTGGTTGTACTTCTTCTAGGACAGATCTGTTGGTTCTTTTGGCAGTCCATGGTATATTCAATAGACTTCTCCAGCACCATAATTCAAAAGCACCAAGTCTTTTCCTGTCTCACTTGTTCAATTTCCAGCTTTTAAAACCATTCAATGTGACTGAAAGTACCAAGGCATGAGTCAGATGCACCTTCATCTTCAATGTGGCATCTTTACTTTGCGATACTCTAAAGAGATCTTTTCCACAGCTTTTCCCAAAGCAATGCATCTTTTAATTTCTTGACTGCTGCTTCCACTGGTGTTGATTATAGAACCAAGCTAAGCAAAATAATAGATAACCTCAATCTTTTCTCCATTTATTGTGAAGTTGCTTACTGACCCAGTTGCAAGGATTTTTGTTTTGTTGATGTTTATTCAGAACCCACAATGAGGGCTATGGTCTTTGATCCTCATCAGTAAATGTTTTAAATCCTCTTCACTTTTTTTTTTTTTGTGTGTGTGGTACTGGGGATTGAACCCAGGGTCTCGCGCCTCCATGCTCTGTAAGAGCTGGACCACTGAGCTGTGCCCTCAGCCCATTTTTTTACTTTTTTTGAGACAGGGTCTTGCTAAATTACACAGACTGCCTCTGGTCTCGAACTTGCAATCTTCCCGCCTCTGCCTCCCCAGCCGCTGGGAATACAGGCGTATGCCACCATGCCCGGCAAATCCTCTTCACTTTCAGCAAGCAGAATTGTGTCATGTGCATAATGCAGGTTGTTGATGAGTCTTCCCCCCAATCCTGATGCCATGTTCTTCCTTATACTGTCCAGCTTCTCGGACTATTTGCTCAGCTTATAAATTGAGGAGATATGGTGAAAGTATACAGCCCTGACGCACACCTTTCTCAACTTTAAACCAATCTGTGTTTCCTTGTTCTATTCCAAAAACTGTCTCCTGGTTTACGTACTGATTCCTCATGAGCACAATTAGGTGCTCTGGTGTTCTCATTTTCTGAAGTGTTATCCATAATTTGTTATGATCCACACAGTCAAATGCCTTTGCATATTTAATAAAACATAGATAGACATCTTTCTGATATTCTCTGCTTTTGGCTAATATCTACCTGACATCAGCAATGATATATCTGGTTCCCCACCCTCTTCTGAATCCTGCTTGATTTTCTGGTAATTCCCTATCTATATATTTCTGCAGTTGCTTTTGAATGATCTTTAGTAAAATTTTGCTTGTGTGTGATATTAATAACATTGTTTGATAGTTTCCACATTCAGATGGATCCCCTTTTTAGGGAATAGTCACAAATATGGAACTCTTCCTGCCACTTGGCCAGGTAGCTGTTTTCAAAATCTGTTGGCATAAACATGTTAACACCTCCAGTGCTGCATCTGCTTGTCGAAACATCTCTATCGGTATCCCATCAATTACTGGAGCCTTGTGTTTCGCCAGTTCTTTCAAGGTGGCTTCCACTTCGTCCTTCAATACCATTGGTTCCTATTCGTATGCAACTTCTTGAAATGGTTGGTCATCTACCAATTCTTTTCTATATAATGTCTCTGTGTATTCCTTCAATCTTCTTTTGATGTTTCCTGCATTGTTTAATATGTTCCTGGTAGAATCTTTCACTATTGCCATTCGAGGCTTGATTTTTCTCTTCACTTCCCTAAGCTTGAGAAACACAGACTGTGTTCTTCTTTTTTGGTTTTCTGCCTCCAGGTCTTTGTACATGTCATTATAATATTTGTTTTTTGCTTTGCGAGCTGCCTTTTGGAATCTTCTGTTTAGATCCCTAAATTCATTATGCCTTCCTTTTACTTTAGCTGCACTATGTTCAAGGGCAAAGTCCACTTGCTGATGTGGCATGACTCAAAATGAGGAGAAAAAACTGTAAACATCCATTAATAACTGGAACATGGAATGTACATAGTATGAATCCAGGAAAATTAGAAATCATTAAAAGAGAAATGGAGCACATAAACATTGATATCCTAGGCATCAGTGAGCTAAAATGTATCAGCGTGAGTCACTTTGAGTCAGATAATCATATGGTCTACTATGCTTGGAATGACAAACTTAAGATAAATAGGGTTGCATTTATCATCAAAAAAGACATCTCAAGACCTGTCCTAAAATATAATGTTGTCAGTGATAGAACTCTGAACTCAGGTAGGCTATGCTCCATATCCATATGTCTACAAGGAAGGCGAGTTAGTATGACTATTACTCAAATTTATGCACCCACCACTAAGGCCACAAATGGGAAGATTCCTAACAGCTTCTGCAATCTGAAATAGATAAAACATGCAATCAGGATGTACTGATAATTACTGGTGACTGGGACGCAAAGGTTGGAAATAAAGAAGAAGGTTCAGTAGTTGTAAAATATGGTCTTGGTGACAGAAATGATGTGGGAGATCACGTGATAGAATTTTGTCAGACTAATGACCTTTTCATTGCAAATACATTTTTTCAACAACATAAACAGCGATTATACACATGGACATCAAAAGATGGAACATATCAAATTGACTATATATGTGGAAAGAGACGATGGAACCTTTATATTAAATGTCAAAACAAGACCAGGTGCTGATTGTGGATCAGACCATCAACTTCTCATATGCAAGTTCACACTGAAGCTGAAGAAAATTAGAACAAGTTTTAGAGAGCCAAGGTGTGACCTTGAGCATATCCTACCTGAGTTCAGAGACCACCTCAATAATAAGTCTAATGGATTAGAGACAAGTGATAGCAGACCAGATGACTTGTGGCATGACATAAAAGATATCATTCAAGAAGAAAGCAAAAGGTTATTAAAAAGACAAGAAAAAGAAAAGACCAAGTTACATGTCAAAAGAGATGCTGGGCCTTGCCTTTGTAAAAGTAGCTATGTTATATCTTTAGCTTAAGAAACTTTAATGAGTGAATATAATTTGTAGGAAAATTGTGATGAAGTTTTTCTAAACAACAATGCTTTTTTGAACAAAGTTTTAACACAAGTGAATAAATAAATGCAAGCTTACAGATAGTACGTACCCACGTGGAATAAAACAGTGTTTACCAATTAGAAAATTACAAATTTTGAGACAAAATATGTTCATTTATCCTTCAAATTTTGGAATTTGTATCTATAAAGACACACAAGAAATTAAATGTACCAACAGCCTCCTTACACAAAACTTTATTCTGCCAGAGTTTCTTGGAGTTTACTCAATACTAAAGACTCAGTGATTGGTGAAATCTGACCACAGATTCAGCATGCATCTCTGAGTTCCACAGAGACCCTTTTGCATCCCCTCATCCTCAGAGATACAAGTCTATTGGTTCTTTCTCCTCTGAGTTGTCTAGTCTTCTTAAGGCAAGTGTTGGAGAGATCAGGAAAACATTTATGACCACCTTACATCACATGGGGTCTTCAAAAAACATGGAAGACTATGACAGATCCTTTCAAATGGTCAATACACACCATAACTCCACTCCTGGAAAACTTCTGCAATTCTGTGGCAAAAAAGAGAACTCAGAGCCACAGTCTTCCACAGACCCAAAGAAGGGAGGGATGCACTGATCGTACATTTCTAGAACTCCCTGGGAGCATTACCACTTGCATCATGCCTATCTAGCACTCATCCTAAGAGAACAGGAACATAGATTTCCTCAGAGATCACCTGTGCATTCCTCTGTATTGTTACTGGTCTTTATTCTCTCCTTCTGCTTCCTGGATAATGTTAAAGTCATTTTCTTTTGTTTAGTTTTGCAAAAATAATTACTAAAAACTTGAGTCAGATTCTTTTAACAAATATTTTAAACATGGTATTTATTATTAATTAAATGACATTTACAGTTAAGATTCATACAATATTTGAGGGAAGAATGTTTGTCTTTTACTATTTTCATTAATAGCAAAGATAACATAGAAATGTTGTCCATAATTGTATGATCCTATGGTTGATATGTGTTTATCAAAGTTTATAATGTTTTAATTATTTAAATACTTTAGATCTCTAAATTACACAATCTAAATTTCTAGGTTCGTCACACTATTTTTAATAATGCTCTTCTATTTCTTTTTTTAACAAAAAGTTCAACTTTTATGTTCCTTTTGACTGAGTCTATTTAAAATATTATTTGCTAGTTTTAAATAACAGATTTTTTGAGAGATTTTTGACACTTCTCTGCTTTCTAAAGAAATCATAGAATTGGAACAATCATCATAGCATGTGTGATTGTGGGACTCACCAATTTTAGCAAATGAAAATATACAACATACAATTACATGTGATTTTCAATAACAATTATTTTGGAGTAGATGTTATAGATGTTGTATGGTATATAATTATGCTAAAAATATCTTATTTATCTGAAATTAAAACTTTTCTACATAACCTGTATTTAATTGGACAGTATTAATAATAGTGCTATAGTAAATTACAGGCTAATTTATTCTAAGTCTATTAGAATAAAACAAGATACAGGTCTTTAAAATTTTAAAGATGCACACTCAATAGCATTGCTCTTACTTGCACAAGGTATGAACAAATTGGAAAGTAAGACAAAGAGTCAACTAGCAGATTGAAAATCAATTTCATTTTAGATAATAGTTGGAATAGATGACATGACTCAATATGAGAACCAAAATAGTCATGCTGACTCCATAGCCTTCATGTCTAGCCAGAGAATTGATTATTTATACGAACATTAGAGTCCACAGATTCATTTACTCAGATGACTATCTGCTAATAATGTATTTGCAGTGAGAAGGGGAAACATGTACAATTTCTTATACTCAGGACATTTGATATGCAAGCACGACTATTTTCTCATCAACAAGGAAATCTATCTTTTGGGATAGAGCACCAGGTTATTTTAGAAATTAAGAGTGTTTAAAGAAAAGTAACTTCTGATGGAAGCTTCAGGTGTGACTATCCTAAAAGTCATTAAATAACTAAAATGTGGAAAATGTGGTCTTTAAAAGTATTTCTCAGATAAATCTTGTCTTCTCTATTTAGAAGAAAAAAGATTCTCTTATTTACTCAAAAATAGAGGCCTCAGAAGCTGCAGTGGACATCAGTGAACTCATTTTTGATAACTACCTATATAATTATGTTCATTTTACTGTTGGGATAACGTTAGTTTGAATCATTGCTCTATTATAAAATGAAGTTTAGATAAAACTTTTTATTATTTGTCAAGGAAGTATAAATCAGTAAGTTATTCTCCAGTAATTTATGAGTCAGATCCAATTCCATGGCACCTAACAATAACATCAAAAAGTTACTTTCATTCGATGTAATAGAAAAATCCTTAAAAGTTCTGGTGGAAGTTATTTGCATTTCAAGCAAGAAAAAAATACCATATATCATGAGTTGCTTGGAATAAACACATCTTCAATTATTATTACAACTAAAGAAAATGACAGACATCAGACATCAACCTAAAACCTGGAAACCTTTTAGTATTCAAATAAGAAAGACTGCTATGAAATTCAAAGATAAAAATACAAATTCCTACATAGGATGCTTAAATAATAGAACAAACACTTAGAAACTTATAGGTACAATAAAGAAATAAATATAAGGAAAACATAGTATGTTTTTATTGATGAAAAAGCACATATTAGCATGCATTTAAATTGCCTAGAAAGTGAAGACTTATCTACTTTATATTCTATGTTCAAAATTTGTACCCAATTCTCAACTTATCTATCATTTACATGGCTAATTTCTTTTATAATTTCATTTTAACTTATCTGCTGTTATTTACTTACTTGTAATTTATCCTTTATAAATATAACTATACTTATTTGTATATCTTAATACGTATAATTCATTTTTAATAAATTAAATTTGAATACAATTATCATATAAAATATACTATGAAGGGGTCTTTCATTTGGAACTTTTGTCAGAGTATGAAGTTATTTGAAGTTAGACATGGAATGGATAGGCTAAAAATATCTGCAAATCAGGTCTTTCTGACATGATGAGGAAAATATCTGTCAGTATCTCAGTCAAAAATCTGAACAAACCAAATCCTAAGAAAGGTTGCATCTGAAAGGCATGAGGCCTCTGCCCAACATTTCTTAGATGTAAAAGTCCTCTTAACAAGTACCTGAAACATCTGTATATGAGAGATAATCACATATCATAAGGAATAATACAGATATTTAATGATAAATGATAATGCTATGAAGAATGAGAAAAATTACACAAGGCAACGATTAATTCAGATGCTGATTTTAGAAGAAAAGACTTCAAACTAACTGTAAAACTGATTAACAAAATACAGATAGTAGGCAATTTGGCATCTGCCTATAATCCCAGCACCCGTTTAGGCTGTGGCAAGAGGATAATGAATTTGAGACCAGCCTGGGTTACATAGCAAGTACATGACTAACCTGGTCTATCTAGTGAATCTCTCCTTCAAAAAAATAAAAACAAAAAATCTAAAGGAAACAAAAACACAAAACAAAAAAAATCCCCTAAATATAATCATGCAATAAGCAATGGAAACATAAAGAAATTCAATAAAGAATATAATATGGTAAGATAAAGTAATCAAAAAAACATAAAGAGCAGAACAGCTATTACTTTTAAAGTTGAAAATTCCTTAGCTGTACAATCAGCCAATGAAAAAACACTGTGAGGGATGCTATGAGTCAGACCCAACTTGACAGCACCTAACAACAACAAAAACAAGCTGTAATTACAACCCAGACATAGTAAAACACAGTGGTAAACTCAAAACTAGGTAAACTGAAAATACTCATCCAGAAGCACAGAGGAAGACAATGAAAGGAGAGAGAAGAGATAGGATAAAGTCACACCTTCCAGCATATCTGAAAAAGGAGTCAGAGAAGATGTGGAAGAAGATCTGTGACAAAGAAGGAAATGTGGGAAGGTTCATAGGGAAGACAATGAATCAGTACCTAAAGAAAGAACAAAATCAGATCAGGTAGATGGGCAGATTATGTTGAGATTCAGTAGTAGTAAAGGCCTCATCTAATCCCGAAAGGATCATAGCCCTTAATAATTGTCCAGTGTGAGGAAAAGGAGCCAGACTCATTGAAGAACCTTTGTGTGGACAAGGGTTGTAATTTCCACAAACATTTTTGAGATTTGCTTGTGTTTTTTTTTTTTTTTCTTTTTGTGGTACTGGAGGTTGAACCCAGGGCCTTGAGCTTGCATGCTCTGCAAGTGCTGGACCACTGAGCTGCACCCTCAACCCATTTTCTTACTTTTTGAGACAGGGTCTCGCTAGGTTACTCAGACTACCTCTGATCTAGAACTTGCTATCCTCCTACCTCTGCCTCCCGAGCCGCTGGGATTACAGGCATGCACCAGCATGCCTGGCTCTAGATTTGCTTGTATTTTTGATGTAAATGTTTTTAAAGCTAGTACACCCATTATAATTCTTACATTTTTCTATTCTCTACAAGAAATATGTCTCCTTACAAATTGCAAAAGAGGCCTAGTTACATTAACATTTCACCTTAAGTTGTTGACTAATTGCCTTCATCATTTTCTTTATTTTTTTTCCAACTCCGTGGCAACAAAATAATGTAAAAGATATACTTCTGTGGTTGTTTTATTTTAGGACTTTGAAAATTTTAATATAAGCTGTAATATAAATTGAAATATAAGGCATTCTCATAAACTTAGAAACATAAAAACTAAGCAAGATATTAAAAGTAAATTACCAAAATAATTAGAAGTTTAGTTTATCATGAGCCTGGTGAATTTATTCCATGAATATGAGAATAGTTTAACATGGGAAAATAAATCAGTATAATTCAGTATATCAGCAGGATAATACAGAAATAAAATATTCACCTCAGAAGATAAAAATACTTTTTCAAATACAATATTCCTTCTCAACAAAATTTTTCAACAAAATATATGCAGCATCATATCTTCTTAGTCATATAAAAAGGTATATACACAAAAGCAAACATCTTATAATACTTTATACTTAAATATTTTGTTTCCCCTAAATTGGAACACAAGACAGAAATCAAAGATGCCCACCTTGACCACTAGTAGTGTGCATTGCAATAACAGCTTGAAGAAATAAAGTAACATAAGAAAACTTTCTCCCTCCCTCCACTTCTCTTCTTCAATTAAAAGATTTAACATAAAAAAGTAAAATTATTTTTACTCCTATTACATAATTATGTATAGAAAACCCAATGCATTCTACAAATATTTTGCTATAATTAACAAGAATATTTAGCAAACTCCCTTGATGAAAACTTAATATAAACATGTCAATTTAGCATGTAAATTTGGCAACAAATAAAAATTAAGAATGGGATTTTTAAAATACCACTTACAACAGCATATCAAACTGTAAATAAGTGAAAATGAATCCTAAGGAAAATATACTATAACTGTATATTGAAAACAGACATTATTAAGTAGACCAATTAACAATGTCCTAAGTTGATGGAGAGATATACCATGTTCAGGAATTAGAAGACTCAATATTGTAAAAATGCTAGTTCTCTGTAAATTGACACACATAATTAATATAATACTAATTCATAACTCAGAAATATTTTGTATAATTTAAAATATGTCTGTAAAATTCATATAAAATTTTCAAGGACTTATGTTAACCGAGAAAATCTAGTAGAAAAAAGACAAATGCAGAAATTTTACATGAAAATTTCAGTATGTATTACAATGTAACATGACAATTTTTATGGCAAAAGTGGTACATAAATATGCTAATGAAACAATAAAGAGTCAACAAGTAGAAACATACATAATTATAAACTTGATACATGAAGATTTCTGTAATTGAATAAACAATGATCTTGTTTTGTTTTTAAATAAATTTTGCCAGATTTATTTTCCCATGTTAAACTAATATCAAATTCATGCAATAAATTCACCATCCTCATAATAAACTCAACTTTTAATTGTATTGGTATTTTACCCTTAACTCTTGCTTAGTTTTTGTGTTTCTAACAACAAACCTTGTATCTGTGTACCCAAAACATGTAATATATTTTAAAGTTTTTCAATTACAAAACTTTAAGAAGAAATGTAAGAGAAAATTTTTGTGACTTTGGGATAGGAAAAGATTTCCTTAACGGGACTCAAAATCACTAATTATAAGATAAATCTTGTTTTTTATGATAATCGATAAAATATTATTGATGTTCAAACCCCATGTGTTAAAGTCTTGAACTCTAGGGTGGTATATTGGGAATTGATAGAATATTAATTAGATGGGGCCTTTTAGGTGGTCCCTGGCGAATTGAGGTACATCACTGAATGAGATTGTGGAACTCAATCTCTTTCCTCTTTTTCTTTGCTTTTTATTTTAAGAAATATGCTACTCCATCACATGCTTATGCCATGAGGTGTGGCTTTTCCACAACTCTAAAATTATGGGACTAATCAATCCTGGACTCAAACATCCAAAACCATAAACATAAATAAACCTGTTATTTTATGAGTTAATTATCATAAGTGTATCATTAAGTGACAGAAAGAATACCAATTCCTGGAAAGAAACAAGCATAACTGCCCAACTAAATAAAGGTTGAATTGGAGATCAAACTCATAGGCTGAGGCCTCAGAGTATTGTTCATCCAACATGATGGAAGAAGGGCTGAATCATTCAAATCATCTTTCCATTGCTAGGAAAGACACTTTTTCATGAAAAAGTGTGAGAGGAAGAAAATATTTCCTTGAGAAGTGGTGACAAATGTAACATGATGCGGATTCATGACCTGTTTATTCTACACAATAATGTAATGACATTGTTGGTGAAATGGTTTATGCTTTTTATTTCCCATTGGAACATAAAATCTTTCTGTTCATGCTTGTGGTAATTCTCTACACAACACAGCATAAGCCACACACCCATAATGGTAATTTTAGAGTAGAAACACTTCAATCACAATTTGTACATATAATTTTGAAGACATAATATCCTATACAATGCCTCCAAAGAATGCATTTGTCAGAAAATAAAATGCAAATCTAAGTGCTACTAAATATAGCATTACTCATTCCAATTTGCACTCACACCTGTAACACGTGCAAATTTGATGACTCTTAACATATTCCAAGCATTCCCTGTTTTACAACTACAACTAGGCTTTTGTTTTCTTAGCAAAAATTCATTTCCTCTTCTATTTGCCAACCTTGATTTTGGGACTTATGAGCTCAGACTTTATAGTGCATGTGAAGGTAAGCTCAAAGATTCTTAGTTCCAACTCTGCACATCATCTGTTTTTTTCAGACATTGAAAATTACCCTAAACTTTGTGATTCAATCATTTTATTTCATAGATTTGCCTCTTCTAATCTTTGAGTGCCTTAGGAATAGATATCATCTCTTACTAGAATTTTTACTCCTTTATCACCAAATAGAATGGCTAGACAACCAGAGCACTGAATAATTGTTAAAGTGACAGAAGGAATGTATAAATTCAAATTTGAAATTTAAATTTAAATGATACTGAAATGAGGAAATATTTATGTTTTTCTGTGCTTCTTGAATAATTTAGTGGTTGTTGTGCAGTCAAGGAATTTAACAAGAAAAGTAATAGAATATATAAAATGCTAGAACAATCTACTTAGAATCATAGATCAGCTCTTCTACATTAACAAACAGAATTACACTGTGGTTACCATATACATAAAAGTCAGGCATCTTTGTTAATTCTTCTATTCAATTCTGCAGGAATATTATCAATTTCTCAGAAGATTTAACTACTAAAAAGTATTATAATCACAATTTAAAAATATTCCTCCCAAAAACTACACACAATTTAAAGCAAAAAAATGCCTCTTGAATAAAATTTTATTTTAGAGTTTACATATTTGATTATTCAGTATAATCAAAAATATAAACTTAAAATATGTAATGTAAACAGTAGGTTGCACAGAATAGGATTTTTTTTCTGTACTTGGGATTTGAACACAGAGCCTTTTACTCTGTGCTGCATCCACAGACCCCCCCCTTTTTCTTTTTCTTTTTTTTTTTTTTTTTTCATCTTGAGACCGGGGCTTGCTAAGTTAAACAGGCTGTATCTGGCCCCAAACCACTGATCCTACTGCCTCCAATTTCAGAATTGCTGGGATTACAGGAAATGAAGCCACTGGGCAAAGCAAAGATGGTTATCTTATAAAACATCTTGCATATACACGAATGGCCTATAGAATAGGTCCCATTAAGTCCCTTTGATTTATTTTTTATGATATATATTTACAACAATTGCATGTTGGTATCTAGAGTTGGGGAAGTTTTCAGATTTGCATGAAATTATATAATCAGAACCATGATTAGGGTACAAAACAAGCACATCACACAAATCAATTCTCTCTTGCTGCCCTTTTGTACTAAAAAGTTCTTGTCACTTCTAATCCTTAAAAATCACTAAACCATTTTCTATTAGAGATGTTCTTACATGCACTAATATTCTTTTTTTTTTTTTTTTCAGTACTGGAAGTTTGACCGAGGGCCTTGCACTTGCATGCTTTGCAAGTGCTTTACCACTGAACTGCACCCCCAACCCATATTTTTACTTTTTTTGAGACAGGGTCTCACTAAATTATGCAGACTGCATCTGGTCTAGAATTTGTGATCCTCCTGCCTCTGCCTCTTGAGCTGCTGGGATTACAGGCGTGTGCCACCCCTGCTCACATGTACTAATATTCTTGTATGTATGTACTAGATAATGTTCAGTATTACGTAGTTCCATAGTTTTGGAAACTATTAAGGAGTAGGCAAAAAACTTATAAATAAAATATTGTAACATATTTGGGATTTCAGATACATTCAATCTTATCTATATATCATTATCACATATATAATAAAATTTTTATTGTAAAGTGAATTTCCAGAGGCTTGTATATTTAAAGAAGCACGTGTATATGAATAATTAGTTTTTTTAAAGGTGATTGCATTGAAGAGAGTTGGTTCCTCAAAATCATTCATTTTCTGAGAAATATAGTTAAAAATATTAGTTAGGGCCAGGTGCCATGGCACACACCTAGACACTCAGTGACTAGGGAGGTAGAAGCAAGAGGATCTCCAGTTCAAGGCCAGAGAAATCCTGTGCAATTTAGCAAGGCTCAGTCTCAAAATGAAACAAAGAAAAAATAACCAGCATTTAGATTTATTTCTTCATTTTAATTTAGAACTATAGTGATAATTTCTTTTTTTATTAGAAATTTTTAATGTACATCATAATGCGATTCATTTTGACATGCTTTTCATTGTGACAATTTTCATATATGCAATTTGATAAGCATTATTCATATAGGTTACCCCTTACCCTCCTCTATATCTCCCCCCTCCCCCCTTCCCATCTAAGTTTCCCATCCAAGTCTTCTCTATCTTTTGCTATATAGTATTTTTCTATATGTCCTTGGGTTCCATTTCTGTTTAAGATAGAAACTTTTCCTGTAGTGGTCTTTGTTTCTATATAGTGATAATTTCTAAAGGAAAATCTATTTATCATGCTTGAAACATACCTTATTCAAGGAGAACCATTACTAAGTACCGACTGCTCTGCAAAGGATTTTTAGAGTGGGGAAGAGAGATTGGATTCAACTTGAAACATGGCATGAACAGAATGGATGTCAGTGGATGGAAAATTACTAATAGGAAATATGAAAGGTACAGAGGGATTCTTCACTAACCAACTGAACATGATTCTTGCTAGAGGCATGCATGGGTGATCAGACATCACCTTTAGGATTGTGGAGGATGAAAAACCTAATTGGTATCAAGGGCAATTAGATATAAAGAATGACTAAGCTAACTTAGCACAATTCCTGTTTCAATTACACAATGAATATAAAACCACAAATGTCCAAATATCAAGCCTCTTCAAAAGAACTTAAAAGATGCTGAGTATCACCAGTGAGAGAATCTTTGTCATGAGAAACAATAGGAAACAAATTTCATAAAGAATTTAGTATGCAAATGTGATATGACAAATACACAGTAATAATTGAAATATTTTCTTTCATTATCACATGGCTTAAACTATTCAATTTTGGAATTTCATTTATTAATATATCTAAGATACTACCTATCTTCTATAAATTATCTAATAATTAATTTCCTCATTGAATAAACTTCTACACTTTGTATATTTGTTCTCTTATTTCTTAAAATGCACTTTTGATTTTCATAATCACTGTGTTAATTGCCTGGGTAGTTCTTCCTCAAAATAATTATGAATTAGAAAAAGCCCTTAATATTATATGTGTATTTATTAGTGATATCAGGACTTACATAGAGATGCATAAGGAAAAGATTAATAGCTCCTTATTTGTAAAACTTGGTATTAAACAATGAGAGTGAATTTGTCATCTAATTTCTCAGCTAACATAAAACACAGCTCTTGGAGTATCCTCACAACAGAGATACTTGTGCTTAAATAAAGACATCTGGGCATGATGAGTGATTAAGTGGTTGAGAGTTGTAAAAAACAGAAACTGCAATGTTATTTGCAGCTATATTCTAATTGTACATAGTCATATCTTTTCAGTGTTTGCCAAGTGAGAAGCAAAGTGCTAATGGCAGAGAAGCGTTGTTTTGGAATAGCTATTATAAAATTACTGTTTTCATCTAAGGAGACTACCTGCTTTACTTAATATGGAAGGAAGCCTAGGTCTGAGAATCTGCATAAGAAAATTTCTAAGTACTTGCACACAATATTGATAGTGCTTTTCAATATCTTCTAAAGGTCAGTCCCAATACCAAAAGCCTTTCTCATATTTACAATGAGATTTTTAAGCGTAATGATATTAAATTATAAACCTCAGGAGAACAAGGGCTAAGTATATCATGTTTATGACTGTTTTCAAGTATCTGGCATGGAGCCTGGCAAAGAAATATTCAACAAATATTTACTGAGTAAGAAAAGTAATACAGATATGAATGAATAAAGATAGTAAAACATCTGACTTAAACCTGAGATTATTAAAGATGATATTTACTTCAATTACATGTCATAACCTGGAGAAAATGCATCTCTGGAAACTAAGGAAAAGTATATTATAGTAATAAGAAACAATGTACATTTAAAATAGTTATACCTCATCTTTCAGTATTTTATAGCATATAAAAATTGAGGAAAAAATTCAAATCATTGAAATAAGAACAGGAAACAATTCTACTCAAGTTAATATGGGAAGAGAAATTCTTCCAATGGCCACTTAAGCATAAGTATCCCAAATAAAAGAGGCTTTATTTATTTATTTATTTATTACTCTAAGAAAGAACAATATCCTTGGACAAATATTTTAAGTATTAGAGCAGAACTCAAGGGAAACATACAGGGGAAAAAAAAAACATGAAATATCTGCAGCTCACAGAAAACCAGGGCTACACAAATCTTACCGGTCTATATTAGAAACCAATCTCATTGGAGAGCAATTTCTGTTATTTACTGTCATTTATATAGCCCTAAATTGTTACCTCAGTGTTCACCTCTTCTCCTGAGGACCATCCTGATGATTACAGTGAATCATAGACTATTCTTTACAGATCTAACTCAATTTTTTCAATATGAAGAGATCATTTCAGGGATGAGATCAGTCAATTCTAGACAGATATGTACCTAAACTTGTTAGCAAATTACCAATCCAAAAATAAGTGATATTTCAGTGTGTATATTTAATCATTTCACAAGCTGTTTAAAGTATAACATTTATAAATTTAAATGTTCACTGCATATTATAATACTGATATAACATCCTCAGTATATTTTAGAAATGTACATTTTGTAGGCTGAAAGAGCACACTTCATATTATACTATATATTTAGTTTGGCCTTGCTATATTTAGATACTATTATCAAAAACATATTCCTCATTTCAAGTCAAATTTCCTTTACTTCTACCTTGTATCTAATACTGTGGGAACATGATTTTTATGGGCTTTGGAAAAATCCACACAGGCACACCTGCACACACCTGTCTCCTTCCTTTGATACTGTCATACCTCTTGCCTTAGGGCTTCATGGTTTACACCTTCTTAGAGTCCTCCTTGGTGCCCAAGAAAATGTAGTGCCCAAATTTGGAAACTTTCCCTATACATGTCCAATAGACAATGATCCTGTAGAACACACTTGTAGCCAAAGTGATATTTATTTAACTTGTGATAGCAAAGAAGAGGGAAAGCAGTGGAAAATGTGGTATCTTACCAATAAGAAATGTCAGGAGAACTTATCATTTGGAGCACATCTTAGGATGGTTCATGGAAGTCTGAGCTGCTCTAGATTGAGTCCTCTAAGAAGCCAGAGCAAATTAGAAATTTAATATTAGATATTTTTATGTATATGAAATGCAAAGAAGCAGAATTGCTCTGTTTTTCTCTTGGTTAGGGATATCATTGAAGATTAAGCTATGAGAAAGCATGTATTTGGCCATGTTTTCATTCTTGCAAAATATATTTGCTTTTATCAGTCTTTAGAATTTATTTTGAAATGATCTTGTTTGCATTCTTATTCTGTTTGAATCAGGGAGCGTCTTTGTTTAAAACTGATGTTAAAAAATACTACATATATATATGTATATATATACACACATATAAAATACTATATATACATATATATAGTATTTTTTACCATCAACTTTAAACAAAGATGCTCCCTGATGAAAATGGAATAAGAATGCAGACAAGATATTTATAGTGTATATACATATATATATACGCACACACACATATATATATGTGTGTGTGTGTTCGTGTGTATATGTATACATATGTGTGTGTGTGTGTGTGTGTGTGTGTGTGTGTGTGTCTGTGTATTCAACAAGAAAGTACCATGGCTTACTCAGTGGAAACCAAGTACCAGATGACAGAACATCTTTTTAAATTCCCTTTCTTAGACCCATGAGATTAGATAAAAAAATAAATTCTCCCAGAGGGCTATTTCTGAGACAGTTTTCATGGATTTTTTGTTGAGAGTTCAAAAGTATCAAGCAATCACTCCCAATTACTGATGACCACCTCAGAAATGAATATGTTGTTTCTTGCTGAATCCAACTCTCACATTACACCAGCAATAGATAGCATTACATTCCACCGTCTCAACCAGATTTCTTTCTGAAGGACCTGACTAGGACAGTTGGTACTGGGAAGAGTCAGAAATAGAAGATGTTCATGATGATTTTGGGGTCTAGCTTACTCCACAATCTGATAACTATAAGGACCTCTTACTGATGGCAATTAGGGTTGATATGGCTCCGATATACAGTGTAAAACAAATACTGAAATTTTGCCTGTGGTTACCAGTATTTGGGATGTGGTGCAGTAGATTACAAAGGACCAGAGTGTGCTTTGGTTTTCTTTCATGAGGAGAATACTGGTAAAATTAATTATAGCAATTGTGCAATTGTCTGGCTTTTTTATAACTGTATTTGAAGATTTGTATCAAGAACACGATTGTTTCAAGGAATGGAATTGTTAATTTATGGCAAGCTGTGAAGGGTAGAGGACCCCTACAAAAGATCTTAAGGATACTCCTACCTCCTGCAACTGCTGTAAATCAAGCTTAAGGCTTAAAGCAATAATATCAATGCTTCTAACTGCACTCTCTGTCTAGCCTTGATAAGTTTCCTATGTCAAACAAAAGGAAAAGACTGAGAGGGGAAGACCTAGGATGGGGGCACCTGTATAAATGAGCATGAGAATTCTGAATGCTCAGATTCTCTGAATTCTCTGAGGTGGGGAAAATAGTTTTACTTTCTCAAAAAGAAACATCAATTTTTCCTGGAGGGTATGAGAAGAACTCACACAGGCCAGTTTTGTTTTTGAGGATGTTTCTTGCTGGTTTTATGATATCAGCTTCCAAGCTTTGTTTCTCTGTTAAAAATAAATGCCAGATCTTAGCACAATCCAAAGCAGAAAGTACAGTTTTTGTGCATGAAGAAATAATTTACATGTTGAAAGAATTTCATGAGATAATGTAGTGGGCCCACCGACTAAAGATAACTGGCAAGTATTACTATATACCTACTAGGTAAGAGAGAACAAGTAGAGTGGTTGATAACATTATTGAGTTATTACAATGGCGGTGAAGAAATGAGGGTGGTTAAGAAACATTGACAAAAGTGATCTCAACAGTGCCTTCCAATACAAAGTTATTCAAGGATATCTTAAGACAGTACAATATATTCTTTGGAAAGTTTCTTGATGTTTGGTATAAAAATTGATTATGGTAAATGTAAGTAGAGAGATGACAGCATCCTTAGAATGGTATTCAGGTAAAGTCTATAAAACCCAAGAAGTTGAGGAATTTAAAATGGAAGTATTTTCTGTATTCTGAAAACCCACTCTGAATTTGTTTCCTCTTCATTATGGAAATAATATACTATTGATGAGGGATTGGGTGCTCCTTGGTATCTCGGAGAAGCTGGTTTCCCATTTTTATGCACTGAAATATAGTCCCTCAATATTTATATATTCAATTTATAACAGATAATTTTTTTATATTTAGAGACAGGGTCTATAAGTAGATGAATAAATATGATACAATTGGGAAGGTGAAGCATGAATTCAATAGGACTTGTACCCTTTATGAAAAGAGGAAGAGACACATATTCTCCCTCCTCTTTGACCCCTACTCTATGCACAATGAAAAGCCATTTGAAGAACACAGAGAAGAGAGTGCTCTACAAATTTTGAAGAGGTGTCTCACTAAAAATAAATCATAATCTAGGACTTTTCACTTTCAGAAAAGTGAGACAATACATATCTGTTGTTTAAGCCATTATGTCTGTCAAATGTTGTTATGATATCCCTAGGTGACTAACACACTCATATAGGCAAAATTAATCAAATAACATATGGGTATGAAACTGGACACCTTGGGACTTGTAACAGCAGAGGGTGAAAACATAAACCAAAAATTGGAGGTAAGTCCTGAAGAAAGATCGTGTACCTTAGCCAACACTACACATTCTTGTAGTGTTGGGTAAACAATTTTGTCTCTTTGAAGCAAGCTTGATAGATGACCAAATATAAGCTCACTTGATCAATTTAGAATGGTATTAGTCAAATATTAAAAGTTGTACATGGCAAACAAAAATTTGAAGGTAGCCTGTGCAGTGGGATGGGATAGTCCTTTTGTTCGAGTTCTAAGTCAGTTCACATATCAAGAACTTAGAAGAAATAAAGGAGGAAAGGAGAGGGAAGTTCCCTTTGAGAAAGAACTTGCAACATCACCATAAGTTTATATGACAAATGATGTCTTCATTTCTTTAACAAGGGATCTCTGGTTATTTCTTAGGTAACTGAGCACTGGTGAAAAGGGAAAACTTCAAAATCATTAAATATAATTGGTAGGAAAATAGACAAAATAAGCTTCACATTTGCCACTTTGTAATTTCTTTCTTTCTTTCTTTTTTAATACTGAGGGGCCGAACCCAGGGCCTTCTGCATATTTTGCAAGTGATATGCCACCAAGCTGTCTGTCAATCCCCTTATTATTATTTTTTTTTATCTTGTGACAGGTTCCCAATAAGTTACACGGGATGACCATGACCTCAAATCTGTGATTCTCCTGTCTCCACCTTTGGAGTCACTGGGATTACAGGCATGCATCACATTGCCTGGCATAAATTTATATATATATATATATATATATATATATATATATATATATATATATATATAATATTTATTGTTGTTGTTGTTAGGAGCTGTCTAGCCGAGTCCGACTCATAGTGACCCTATGTACAGCAGATCGAAACACTTGCCGATTCTGTGCCAGGCAAATGATCTTATTTATGTTTAAGCCCATTGTTGCAGACACTGTGTCGATCTATCTGGTGGAGAGTCTTCCTCTTTTGCATTGACCTGCCACTCTTCCAAACATGATGTCCTTCTCCAGGGATTGTTCTCTCCTGAATACATGTCCGAAATATGTAAGATGCAGTCTGGCCATTTTTGCTTCCAAGGAGCACTCTGGTTGTACTTCTTCTAGGACAGATTAGTTGGTTCTTTGGCAGTCCATGGTATATTCAATAGACGTCTCCAGCAGCACAATTCAAAAGCATTAATTCTTTTTCTGTCTCTCTTGTTCAATGTCCAGCTTTCACAACCATATGATGCCACTAAAAATACCATGGCATGCGTCAGATGCACCTTCGTCTTCAATGGGACATCTTTGGTTTTCAATAATCTACAGAGATCTTTTGCCACAGGTTTTCCTAGAGCAATGCGTCTTTTGATTTCTTGACTGCTGCTTCCCTGGGTGTTGATTATAGAGCCAAGCAAAGCAAAATCTTGGACAACCTCAATCTTTTCCCCATTTATTGTGAAGTTGCGTGCTGACCCAGTCGTAAGGCTTTTTGTTTTGTTGATGTTTAGTGTTAACCCATATTGAAGGCTATGATTTTTGATCTTCATCAGTAAATATTTTAAACCCTCTTCATTTTCAGCAAGCAGAGTGGTGTCATCTGCATAACGCAGGTTGTTAATGAGTCTTCCTCCAATCTTGATGCCACGTTCTTCCTCATAAAGTCCACCTTCTCGGGTTATTTGTACAGCATATAAATTGAAGAGATAGGGTGAAAGTATACAGCCCTGACACACAACTTTCTCAACTTTAAACCATGCAGTGTTTCCTTGTTCTATTCGAACAACTGCCTCCTGGTTCATGTACAGATTTCTCATGAGCACAATTAGGTGTTCTGGTATTCCCATTTTCCAAAGTGTTATCCATAATTTGTTATGATCCACAAAATCAAATGCTTTTGCATAGTCAATAAAACATAGATAGACATCTTTTTGATATTCTCTGCTTTAGGCTAATATCCACCTGACATCAGAAATGATTTCCCTAGTTCCCTGCCCTCTTCTGAATCCCTCTTGATTTTCCGGTAATTCCCTGTCTCTATACTGCTGCAGTCGCTTCTGAATGATCTTTAGTAGAATTTTGCTGCTGTGATATATTAATGATATTGTCCGATAGTTTCCACATTCAGTTGGATCCCCTTTTTAGGGAATAGGCACAAATATGGATCTCTTCCAGTCAGTTGGCCAAGTAGCTGTTTTCCAAATCTGTTGGCATAAACATGTTAACACCTCCAGTGCTGCATCTGTTTGTTGAAACATCTCTATTGGTATCCCAGTGATTCCTGGAGCCTTGATTTCGCAAGTTCTTTCAAGGCAGCTTCCACTTCGTCCTTCAACACCATTGGTTCCTCTTCACATGCAACCTCTTGGAATGGTTGGTCATCTACCAATTCTTTCTTGTATAATGACTCTGTGTATTCTTCCCATCTTCTTTTGATGTTTCCTGCATCATTTAATATTTTCCCTGTAGAATCTTTCACTACTGCCACTTGAGGCTTGAATATTTTCTTCACTTCCTTAAGCTTGAGAAACACGGAACATGTTCTTCCCTTTTGGTTTTCTTCCTCCAGCTCCTTGCTCATGTCATTATAATATTTGTTTTTGTCCTCTCGAGCTGCCTTCTGAAATCTGCTTAGTTGCTTAACTTCCTCATGTCTTCCTTTTGCTTTAGCTGCTGGATGTTCAAGGGCAAAGTCCAGTGTCTCTTTTGACATGTAATTGGTCTTTTCTTTTTTTCTTGTCTTTTAAAGAACTTTTTGCTTCCTTCTTGAATATCTTTTATGTCATGCCACAACTCTTCTGGTCTCCTATCATTTGTGTCTAATGCATTAAACCTATTTTTGAGGTGGTCTCTGAACTCAGGTGGGATATACTCAAGATCATACTGTGGCTCTTGTATACTTGTTCTAATTTTCTTCAACTTCAGTTTGAACTTGCATATGAGAAGTTGATGGTCTGTTCCACAGTCAGGACCTGGTCTTGTTTTGACATTTTGTACAGAGCTTTTCCATCATCTCTTTGTACATATGTAGTCAATTTGATTCCTGTGTGTTCCATCTGGTGAAGTCCATGTGTATAGTCTCCGTTTATGATGTTGAAAAAATGTATTTGCAATGAAATTGTCATTGGTCTGACAAAATTCTATCATGTGATCTCCAGCTTTGTTTCTGTCACCAAGACCATATTTTCCAACTACTGGGCCTTCTTCTTTGTTTCCGACCTTTGCATTCCAATCACCAGTGATTATCAGTATGTCTTGATTGCATGTTTGAGCTATTTCACATTACAGAAGCTGATAAAAGTCCTCCCTTCTTTCATTTGTGGCTTTAGTGGTGGGTGCATAAATTTGAATAATAGTTATAATAACTGGCCTTCCTTGTAGGTGTATGGATATTATTCTATCACTGACAACATTGTATTTCAGGACAGATCTTGAAATGTCTTTTTTGATGATGAATGCAACCCCATTTCTCTTTAGTTTATCATTCCAAGCATAGTAGACCATATGATTGTCTGACTCAAAATGGCCTATTCCATTTGAGCTCACTGGTGCCTAGAATGTCAATGTTTATGCACCCCATTTCTCTTTTAACAATTTCTAATTTTCCTAGATTCATATTACCTACATTCCATGTTCCAATTATTAATGGATGTTTACAATTGTTTCTCCTCATTTTGAGTCATGCCACATGAGCAAATAGAGGTCCCTGGGGCCTTACTCCATTTCCATCATCACTGCAGACTCTACTTTGAGGAGGCAACTCTTCCCCAGTAGTCTTTTGAGTGCCTTCCAACCTGGGGGGCTCATTTTCCGGCATTATATCTGACAGTGTTTCTTTGCTATTCATAGGGTTTTCAATGGCTAGTTGTTTCGGGAGTGGCTGGCCAGGTCCTACTCCCTATAATATATATATATATATATATATATATATATATATATATATATATATATATATATATGTATATATATATGTATACATATATATATGTATATATGTGTATATATATATATAATAACATTACTATAATAATATATTAATAGATATTACTAACATGAAAGAATGTGAATGGATATTTTTTCTGAGTTTCCTTAGTAATATGCTTTAAAAAACAAACTGCCAATGCACTATATTTTCAACTTCTATGATACCAAATTTTTGTGTTCCACATCCTACTGAGATGTTGAATGCATGTCTTTCTGTGTTTTGCTTATTTAATTTGCCATAATGAATACATAATAAAGAGCCTCATTTGACTTATAAGAAATTTACATTCACATTCATTCCATGTCAAAAAAAGTTGGTCATTACATTCAGAATCTAAGCCATAATCATCTTTTGAGTGTCATTCATTCATCCATTCATTCATTTAACTTTTTCATTTATTAGTATTCTACAACTATTTATTTAAATCATGATGTGGTTGTTTTTAGGTGCCATGGAGTCTGCCCTGACTCATAACAACCCCCACAGGGTTTTCAATGGCTGATTGTTTTGGGATTGCTTCAGGAGTGGATAGCCTCATCCTTCTCCCCTTTATGCTGAAGATTGAGCCTGGGATGTCAGAGAATGCAGAGTAGCACTCTACCAACTGAACTAAACCCCAGCCATTAAATGATAAGTTACTAAAGAAGTTGCTACAACTGTCTATATTCTTAATTTTTATTAGCATCAAGAAATTGAAAAATAAATTTACTAAGATTTTCCTACACCAAAATATACTTGTCCTAACATCACTCACTGTAGATGGCAACACAAGCTATAGAGGATATGACATATCATCAAAATGGTTGATACTGACAATACAGAGAATATACTTTACCATTTTGTTGTCCCTTTCAAATTTATTGAAACCATCTTCAGTGTTTAAAAAAAACATGAATTTGTTCAGTTACAGAGAACTTATCACCAATTTGCAGTGTTTCTTTAGGGTAAATTTAAATATTGTTACACATCCAAATATGGAATCTATAACACATTTTAACATCTTGTTCCTCTTTTTTTGTGACACTATTTCAGTAATTCACCTGCAGCCATAGCCCTGCAGCATCGGATCCCACCAGATCTCAGAAGCTAAGCAGTGTTGGGTATGGTTGGTACTTGGGAAGGAGACCGCCTGGGACTACCAGGTGCTGTAGGCTTGGGAGACGGACCCGGCAACCCACTCCCAAAAATCAGTCTGACATTGAAAACCCTATGAACAACAGAGAAACACTGACAATAGTGTTTCACCTGTTGTACATAGGGTCTCTATGAGTGGAATACAGACTAGAGGGCACCTAACAACAACAACAATTTCAGTAATTCACTGTGTATTTACTGAGACCTACTTTGTACTAGCAAAAAATAGTGAACTAGAAAGTGATAACACTTTTGGAAAGGGTTCTTTACTGGTACTAGAGTTTGAGCCACATCCTCAGCCATTTTTTAAATTTTATTTTGAGAAAGGTCTAGCTAAGATGTGCAGCCTCCCTCTTGCCTCAAACCTGTGATCCTCCAGTGTCAGTTTCCAGAGTCACTGGGATTTCAGGCCTGAACCACCATGTCTGGTTTAGAATAGGTTCTTGTTTCAGGCACTTCATGAAATGCTTTCCACATATTAATATGTCTATACACCTATGAGTTCTCTATAGTTCAGACCTAACTCAATGGCAGCACCAATAACACAAATATCAGGAAGGAATAAAATAAGGTCCCCTTCTGGTTTCCAATTGAATAAAATGAAGTAGATAGAGATTAAGTAATTAGTTGTAGCTTGTTTTTGTTGTTGTTAGGTGCCAAAGAGTTGGTATCGTACTCATGGCAACCCTACATATAACAGGTGAAACAGTATTATTACTATTTCTCTGCTATTTATAAGGTTTTCAATTGCAAGTTGAAGATTACAGGTAGCAAAAATGAAGAAAATAAACTGAGGGTTCTGGACATCAGATTACATGTTTTTCCATTATACTACATTGCATGTACAAATGAAGTGTAAAATTTTAGTTATATGAATATGAAAATTATGTTGATTGTTATATGTGATATGAATGACATATATTGGATGATGTAAGAATATTTGATGATTTTATGACAGTAATCAACCAAACAGATCTCATATTACATAAGCCTATTACTTCATTGTTTATTATATTAAATACTGGATCTTATGCTAGCATCACACTTTCTTTCTTTCTTTCTTTCTTTCTTTCTTTCTTTCTTTTTTTTTTTTTTTTTGTGGCACTAGAGGTTGGACCCAGGGCCTCGTGCTTGCATGCTCTGCAAGTGCTGGAACACTGAACTACATCCTCAGCTCATTTTTCACTTTTTTGAGACAGTGTCTCACTAACTTACGCCGACTGCTAGTGGTCTCAAATTTGCGATCCTCCTGCCTCCTCCTTCCAAGCCGCTGGGATTATAGGCATGAGCCACTGCACTGGGCTCACACTTTCTTAATAGACTCGTTTTTAGAGCAGTTTTAGGTTTACAGTAATATTGAAGAGGGGCTGGGATTTAGCTCAGTTGGTAGAGCACTGTGCTGCAGTCTCTGAGGTCCCTGAGTTCAATTCCCAGCACCGCGAAAATTGGAGAAGGGCCTGGCAATCCACTCCCAAGGCAATCCCGAAACAGTCAGCCATTGAAAACCCTATGAGGGTCGCTATGAGTCGGATACCGACTCGACGGCACCTAACAACAACAACAATATTGAAGAAATTATAGAGAGATTTTCCTTATAGTCACCACACTCTGATACATGAATCTTCTCCTCCATTTTTAACATCCCACACTGCAGCAGTACATTTGTTCCAACAAATGAATCTACATTACACAACAGTATCACCCACAGTCTATTTTTTTATAATAGGGGAAAATTCTTGGTGTTATGCATTCTGTGGATTTCAACTCATGTATAATCACATATCGTGATCATTACAATATCATGCACAGTAGTTTCACCCCAGTATAAATCCTCTTTATTCTATGTATGCACCCTTCCCTACTTATGAATCCATGTTGTTTGCTTATGGTTGAGTTTTAAGACTACTTCATTTATTTGGGATAAACATCCTTTATCAGATATGTCTGTTGCAAATATTTTCTCCCCATTAATATCATTTCTCTGTGTACCGTATTTCACAGAGAAGTTTTTACTATTAATTTAGTCTAGTTTATCAATTATTCCTTTCAAAATTTATAAATTTATAGTCATGCATAAAAGTCCTAGCCAAGCACAAGGTTATCCAAATTTACTGCAATATTATGTTCTAGGAGTTTTATAAGTGTGTTTAACATACAGATTTTTGATTCATTTTAATTAATTATTGTACAGAGTACCTTTGTCTAGATTTCTGTTTTGCATTTGGAAGTCTAATTACTCCAGAATCATTTGTTGAAAAGACTACATTTGCTCCATTATATTGCCTTTGCTTTTTTGTCAAAGGTCAATTGACTATATTTATGTGACTCTATCTCTGGGTTCTCTATTTGTTCCATGTAAATTTGTCTCTTATTTCATCAATATTATTTTATCATAATTATTATAATTTTATAGCATATCTTGAAGTCAAGTAGTTTTAGTCCTTAGGCTCTGTTCTTTATATTTTATTTTATGTTTGGCAATTATGAGTTTTTGCTTCACTATATAAACTTTATAATCAGTTTGTAAATATCAACAAAATGAACTTCAGTATTTGACAGGCCTTTCATTCATTTTGTAAATCACAGTGAGAAGTGACATCTTGAAAACAAAGAATCTTTCTGTGATGGAAGTATAATAACTCATTAGTTTTCAATATTTTTAAATTTTACTCAGCAGAGTTTCATAGTTTTTCTCCAATAAAAATTCCAATTTAATATTTTGTTATGTACTTATACTGTTAAGTCAAGTGATATTATATTTAAAATATTAAAAATTCACTAGTTCATTGTCTTTATATAAGAAAGAATTTGAGTGTTGAGCATTAAAATTGTATCCTAAATCTTGTTATAATAAGCAGTTAATACCAGGAATTTTCTTGATAGTTTTGAATTGTCTACAAAGATGATGCATGGTTATCAGCAAAGACAGATTTATTTTGTTCTACCAAATGTGTATTTTTCAAAATTCCTTGTCTTGTCTTACCTCATTAGCTAAGACATCCAATATGATATTAAAAAACAGTATTAAGGGGGAATATATTTGCCTCACTCCTAATCTTAAAGGAAAAGCTTTGAGTTTCTTACCATTAACCATTGTGACCATTACATGAATGGAATTTAGTTTTGTCAAGAACTTAGGGCTTTGAGTTTTATTTAAACATTATAAAAAAATTAACAATGTTATAGATCTTAGAGTGTCCAACTGATGCTATTAAGTTTAAAACTGGTATGTAGTTGAAATATGTCCTTTGGTAGAATTCACCCAGTTTTTACAAGTTCATGTATATTTATGTATTTTTGGACACTATACTGTTGAAAATAGTTGAGATGCTAGGAAAAACAATAAATTATTAAAGAAACATTGGCATAAAATCTCATTATTGCAAGATAACTTTAAAATATTTATTGTAGCTGGGCACCATGACACATACCTATAATCCCAGCAGCTCGGGAGGCGAAGGCAGGAGGATCAAAAGTTTGAGACCAGAGGCAGTCTATGTAATTTAGGGAAACCCTGTCTCAAAAAAAAGTAAAAAAATGGGCTGGAGGTGCAGCTCAGTGGTCCACCACTTGCAAAGCATACAAATGCAAGGCCCTGCATTCAACCCCCAGTACAAAAAACAAAACAAAACAACAACAACAAAAAACTTTATTGTGGCTGTTGGTGTCATTAGTGTGACTGTAACTGGGAATGTGGGAGTATCTGAGCATATAATAATTTATCCTATATGGATTACATTTCTCATACAAATCTTGATATTTTTCAGGTGGATGGGGTCTAAAGATTGTTACTATATATATGACAATTGTAAACATTGTTAACACGTTTTTAAGATTTAAAAATATATTATTTGCTATTTTTTGAATCTGCAAAAGTTATTTTAAGAATAAATTTTAATTGACTCTAATGTTTAAAGAAACTATAAAATTACTGGTGGTATAATTGCCACTATGCCACTGGACTGCCACATGTGTGTCAGTTTGCTCTACTCAAAGAATTGATGGAATACCAGCTGAGATGTTTCAAAAAACAGATGCAGCATCAGAGGTGCTCACTTGTCTATGACAAGATATTTGGAAGACAGCTGGCTGGATAAGTGACTGGAAGAGATCCATAATTGTGTCTATCCCCAAGAAAGGCCATCAAACACAATGTGGAAATTATTGATTGTTATTATTAATATCACACACAAGTAAAATTTTGATAAAGAAAAGATCATTAAAAAGTACCTAAAGTAGTATGTGGACAAGGAACTCTAAGAAAATCAAGCTGGATTCACGAAACGGCATGGAAATAGAGACATGATTGCTGAGGTCAGATGGATACTGGATGAAAGTAAAGAATATCAGTAAGAGGTCTATTTGTGCTTAATTGACTATGAAAAGGCATTTGATTGTGTGGATCACAATAAATTATGGAAAACATTGTGAAAAATTGGACTACTGGAACATTTAACTGTACTCACAAGAAATATAAACATGAACCAGGAGGCAGTTGTTTGAATAAAACAAGGAAACACTGCCTGGTTTAAAGTTGAGAAAGGTGTGCATCAGGGCTGTATACTTTCACCATGTGTCAGGGCTGTACAGTTTCACCATATCTCTTCAATTTATATGCTGAGCAAATAATCTGAGAATCTGGATGTTATGAAGAAGAATGTGGCATCAGGATTGGAGGAAGACTCATTAACAACCTGACACAAATTTTCTTCCTGAAAGTGAAGATATTTGGAAACATTTATTGATGAGGATCAAAGAACACAGCCTTGAGTATGAATTATACCCCAACATCAAGAAAACAAAACTCCTCACTATTGGGTGAGTAAGCAACTTCATGATAAAAGGAGAAAAGATTGAGGTTATCCAAGATTTCCCTTTACTTGTTTCTACAGTCAACACCCATGGAATTTGTTTTTGTTGTTATTAGGTGCCATTGAGTTGGTGTCTGAATCATATGGATCCTATGTACAACAGGGAAAACACAATTGTTAGTGCTTCTCTGCCATTCATAGAGTTTTCAATGACTGTGTTTTGGGAGTGGGTGGCTAGGTCCTTCCCCCAAGCCTACAGCACCTGGTGTTCCCAGGCGGTCTCCCATCCAAGTACTAACTAGGCTTGATGTGCTTAGCTTCCGAGGTCTAAAGGGATTGGATAACAGAGTGGTACATCTATAGGCTACTCATGGAAGTTTGTTGTAGTTAGGTGCCTTTGAGTCATGTCCAACTCATAGCGACCCACATAGGGTTTTCAATGGCTGATTGTTTCGGTATTGACTCAGGAGTGGATTGCCATGTCCTTCTCCCATCCTCATGGAAGTAGCAGTCAAGAAATGAAACGTCACATTGCATTGGGAAAAGCTGTTGCAAATGACCTCTTTAAAATATTGAAAAGTAAGTAAGTCACATTGAAGATGAAGGAACTCTCCTGATTCATGCCAGGGAATTTTCAGTTACATCATATGTTTGTGAAAAATGGATGTTGAATAAGGGAGAAAGGAAAAGAATTGATGCTTTTGAATGAGGGTGCTAGAGACAAGCAATGAATATACCATAGGCTGCCAAAAGAACCCACAGATCTGTCCTAGAATAAGTGCAACTAGAGTACTACTTGGAAGCAATGATGAGTAGATTGTGCCTTGTGTATTTTGCACATGTTGTTAGGAGGGCCCAATCTCTGGAGAAGAACATCATGTTAGAAGAGTGGGGGTGGTCAATGAAAATAAGGAAGAGCCTCAACTGTATTCCTTGGATTGACACAGTAGCTATAACATTGGGCTTAAACTTAACAATGATCATGTGCCTGGCAAAATGTCAGGGAGCATTGCATTCTGTTGTTCATTGGATCACTATGACTTGGACCCCATTCAATAGCACCTAAAAACAACAACAACAATCTCTGCATTGCAACAAAGCTTATGTTGAAGGAAATATTACTCTGATTTTGGAGAACTAAACAAAAAGTGTTCAAAGAACAGTAGCAAAATTAAGTGAAGTCCGTCATAATTTCAGTAGTTTAAATTAACATACCAGCAACAATATACCACAAATTGATTATATTTTTTAAAAAACTAAATATAAATGATACTTCTAGACGCAAACTGTTCATGCTATGACAGGCTACTCTTTTGCAATACTAACTCATTATAGGTTTTCCAAAGTAGTAATCTGATCAAACAAGTTAATTTTCATTTCTACCCCACCTCTATATTCAAGAGTATGGGTAATTCTTCTCCAACAAGAGGTAATAAATACTATATTACTTTTCAAATGCTGCCAGAAAGATAAATGTTATCTAGCAATCTTAATGGCATTGGATTAGAGAAAAGGGAACACTTAAATTTGAATCTTGAAGTAGAACACAGGAATTTAGTAGTGGTAATACAAAAATCCAAAAGTAAGAAGAAAAGATGGCTGGCAGGAAAAAAAATATATATATATATATATTTCTGATATTATTCTGGACTTTATACAATTCCAAATGGTTGATATGGATAACTGTGGCTTGCAAGGTACACCAAACATTGTTTCTTTGAGAAAGGCATGAGTACCTGCTTACAGCGTTTAGCATCACAAAATTATTTCCTTCTTCTTTCGTGTTTACATTTCTCCATTCTTTATTAAATTTTAAAATTTCAGCTACATGGATTTGTGCACACCTGTAACCCTAGTTACTTGGGAGGCTGAGTTTGGAAAATCACTTTAGCCCAAGAGTTTGAGACTATCCTGAGCATCATAGAGGGTCTTTGTCTCAAAAAAAATGAATTTTTAGTAAAAACAAACAAAAATCCCCAAACAAAAACAAACTAAGACAAATACAAAGACAAACAAACAGAAAGCAAAAAACTAAAAACTCCTAACATTAAAAAATAAAGTATATGACATGTATCTTTCCATATGTGTAGTTCATTACAATTACACGTACTAAAACCTAAAACCACCAGTCCCTCAGGATAAAAAGTACTACATTAAAATTTCAAATTAAACAAGAAGGCCCATGATATTTTAGGAAAGTTTAATAAAAGCCATGAGTATTTGACAAGTTTATGATCACTCTGAGCTCAATCAAATCTCCATTCCTAGTGACCTTTGCATTTGAAATCACTTGTCAATACCAATTAGAATTACACATTCAAAATGAGGATTTTTCATAACAGGGAATAAGAGAACATCTTTGTTCAATCATAGGACAAGGGGCTTGCTTCTAAGCAATATGACTGGCTATAATTTTTATCCACTCAGAGGACAGTGGACAGGATTTTTGTCCCTTCAGATGACAATTGACATCAATGGGTAGGGCATCTTAGTCCACTCAGAGGACAATAAGCATGATGTAGCTATAAGAGTCATTATTGGCAAAACTCTTGGTGATCTGGGAATCTTGCAAAGTCTACAATTTTATTGAATATATCCAGTTTGATAATTGCTAAATGTTCATTGGCAGTGGTTTAATCATTTCAGCTTCTACATGCAGAATAATTGTTCTTGAATTTATTACAAATTTCTAGACTTTTCCTTTTGCTTCCTGTGTATTGGCTTATACAGAAATGTGTGACATTTTGGTTGAAAGCTATGTGTAGATATACCCTAGTTTCACTCATTGGAAAAGAAGAATGCTAAGGCACACCTTTCCCATTTCCCAGTGAAAAATTCCCATGGATTTGCTTACTGAGTGACAGAAATTTTATATACAATTAGGGAAACATTGAAAACGAGAACAAAAGACAAACAGGTTGCTTCTGTACTGCACTGATACTATGTTAATTTCAACATATTCCTTGTAAGTTATCAAACTATCTGTCACTTATAAATTTAGAGAATGGTGAATAGTATAAATATCATCCTGAATTAAATTATTTAGATATAGTTTTTTAATTATATACAAACCAAGTAGCTATTGAAGTAGTAAGTGTGTAAGGATCCACTGGTTAGAAATTTATTAACTGGTGGAGACATTAAATTTATGTACATATTTTGCTATCCTTTTGTAAGAAGACCAAGGAATTTTGCAAAATATGACAATTAATGGACAAAGAAATGTGATAAGAGAAGATGAGACGTGACAAATATGAGCATCTGTGAATTAAAAAAAAATGTACCTGTTTGTATATGTTCAAAGAGGGAGATATAAACTAACATGCATACACACAGAGAAAGTATTTTGATTAAAACAAAGTTTCCTTATGAATCTCACCTTACTGCAGTAGGAAATGAATCCCCTACCAAAAGATAGAATCACACCTCACTAACTATACAGTTTCAGCCTCGCTAATCCTCATCCACTACACCTGGTTCATTGTCTCCTTTTACTTAACCAATTCTCACAAGCTAGAGTTACTGCCTTAAATGGCTACTGGCCAAAAATAGACAAAGAGAAGAATAAATGAATTGTTACCCCCAACCTCCCAAACACAACACATGATTAGAAAAAAAAAAAAAAAACTTTAGCCATTGCAGCTTTCTTTTTTGTAAAACTTGCTGCTCTTACCTTAAATATATTATATTTTGAGTTTCTTTAAATTCCTATTTCCAGAGAATATTCTGTAAAAGCTATTTTTGATGCGATGAAGTTTAACCTGAAATGGACTTAATTGATTGCATAAATACTGCATTTTTATGTCATGTAAATAGACAAGAACAGATTTTACTGCAGTAAACATTCTTTCTGGACTGTTTCATGCTAGGAAGTTTTGTACATATTTTATACAAAAAGATGCATCTGTGGAAATTTATGTATAGAGTGTCAGGTATTTGATATATAGGCAAAACTTGTTTGTAAAATATGCAAATATTTTGTCATTAATATTAATACCTATCAAACTATGTGTTACTCACAGAAAGAAAGTGTATATATTTGTTGTAATGTAGAAATTTCTGACTTGAATTTTTAAACAATTATTTTCTAGTCCTCTGCAAGTTTTCATTTTGGTTCTCAATTTGAGAGAATAATAAACTGAATTTTTTCATGGTTTTAGGAATAGCTTTCTAAGCAAATGTGTTTTCATCAATGTAGAATAGTATCAACAATAAAACATTTTTGTATAAAGAGCATTTGGGGCCTTTAATGTTTCTTATCCAGCTTTTCTGGTATTATTATAGTCACTTTGTTGTTGCTATTAGGTGCCAACAAGTCATATCCAACTCATAGTGACCTTATAAGACAAAGTTTCCTGACCAAAACAGCATCAGCAACAACAATATGCATATGTATATATACATATATATATGCACACACATATATATGCACACACATATATACACATATGTATATGTATGTGTATATATGTATATATACACACATACACATGAATATATAAATATATATGTTGTTGTTAGGTGCCATCTGACTCATAGCAACTGTCATAGGATTTTAAATGGCTTTTTCCAGATGCTTCATGAGTGGATTTCCACATCCTTCTCCTGTGTTTGTGGTGCTGGAGATTGAATCTGGGTCTTTAGAGAGTGTGTACACCACTCTACCAAGTGAGCTAAACCCAAGCTCATACAAATATATATATACATATAGTTTAGATAATAATGTCTGAATCTATAGATAAAATAGAAATGTTCTAAATCATTGATGTCATTATGAAAAGACAAAAGTACTTCTACTCAGAGGATCCAGAAAATCAGAGTCAAGACAATGTAGCCAAATCTTAAAATATAATTAAAAATTTGAGATGATAATAATTGGAATCTTGCTATAGATTTAGAGGAAACTATTAATTTAAGCGATATCCATAATTTGTTAAGTTATAGTCATTTTTATTTGGTTTTGTTTTTAAATCTCAGTAGTCATCAGGGTAAAGTTCATATTGTAAGATATTGTTCAAGCAAATCAGCAGAATCAAGGATTCTAGCAGCATACAATTGGCAGTGGCTTAAAATCTAGTGTAGTGGAATGGCTGTGTAGAATGTTTAAAAGTTTATGACTATTGATTCCAGGTCATGAGCTTTTCAAACTCTGCCTTATTGTACCTTATTATAAGTACCTGCTGGGGAGATCTAGAAAGGCCTGGCAGGGGCTTTCTGTTCCTTTGAGTAAGGCATAAATAGGCTTTGAGACATGACATTATAGCTGAAATTTGGAGTTTCTTTTTTGGATGTACCTATATGTCTACTACTTAGTACCCTCAATTCTTTCTCAATTCAGTTTTTTTTTTAACACATTGAAGCAAATCACTTAACATATATAAACTTTAGCTTTCTCAGGTTGAGTATCAGATAAATGAAAACTCTACCTCAGTGAATTGTGAAAATTATGTAAAATTGTACAAATTAACTGTTTTGCAAGAGGTTCTTCCAACTCAAGGTCAGTATTCCATTAATGTTAATAGTAGCAGTTTTATTATCATCATTCTCACTGATGAAGCACTGGCGTGGCTGGCAGCCACTCTGGACTCTAAGTCCAGTCCTGTGTCCTTACATTGCTACATAAGGTATTGTGAGCTTGGCATTTAAACATGTCTGACAAAGTATTGGCACAAAGAGAGCTCTCAAAAAAACTTTGGAAATTGGATTATTCCAAATCAGTCTCACTGATATGCAGTTTCCTTCTTTTCAAAAACCATGATAATAATACCTCCCTGTCAGGGATTTTCCCAAGAGAAAATCAGATTATATATATTTACTTACCTATAATATAATAAGTACTGAAAAAAATCATAGTCTTTATGGTGATATTACTGAGAAATCTTTTAAGTACAAAATATTAATTTGTTTATTGTATTTGCCACATTCCAAAATATATGTTTGAGCAAAATAGGATATTAATAATTTTGTTTCTTTTTCTTTTTCTTTTTGTTTAATGTATTGATTCCTTTGCTTGAATGAAAGCTAGCATAGAAGTCCAATATGGAAAACAGGAAAAGGTAGAGCTGCCCTTTTTGAAGTATTATGGTGTACATAGTACACTAGCTTAACTCATTTCTTCTCTTAAAATGCCCTTGAAGTGTCTTATGGAACATGATTGCAAAACCAATAATCTGAAACAATCCTCTCATATCACACAGGGATTCTGAAAAGTGAATTGACTTTTTCAAAGTTGCACAAGAAGCAAAAGAGAAAACAGGAATAAAAACCAAGGTCTTGGATCCCCTGATTTATCCTTTTCTGAAGCATAAGGCATGGGCATGATAGAAATTGGCAAAATTGGCAATGACATCATGATATATAATTGTATCACAACTTCTCAGGAGTTAGAGACAGTGGCAATTCTTTTGCTGTGTCCAATGTATTAGGCTCTAAATACAGGTTGCTGATCCATTCCTTTCTTTCATGGTTGAAATTGATTAATAATCCCTGGATATTTTTTCATGGAATAAAATTTAGTTCTTATGCTGAATTATTACTAGACTACTAGAATACTGCTGGAATATTACTAGGATACTATTAAAAGTTTCAGTGATCAGCATCCTAAATGTATAACAAGCTGAATTTATAAATGTGCTTTCCTAACTCTCCTGGTTAATCTCCTTGAATTTGATTTAAAACATTCTTTTGGCTACACCCCTTGATGATGACTGTAGTCCCAGGAGATTGTCGCAGAAGGATCTCCAATTATAGACCAGAAGTAGTCCACACAACTAAGCAGGACCCTGACTCAAAATAAAAAGTAAGAAAGGGGATGGAGTTGAAGCTCAATGGTGATAGTACGTGGGAAGCCCTTGGTTCAATTCACAGTACTAAAACATAAATAAGTAAATAAACTTACTGCTATTTTTAAAACCTGTAAAATATTTTTAAAGTCTTTTAGCAACAATATGTTAATTTTGAAAGCATTCTTTGGCATTATAATCACAAGACAAATATTTATCAACTGTTTAAGGCAACTAGATGTACTACAGTACTCTGGTTAGCATGATTTGATGCATATGATTAAATTGAGTCTTTCTAGAAAAAACATCCCCTAAAGTAAATGAATTATAACTACCCATTTGTGAATTGAATGGTAGTAAAAATAATCTTGACCATTTATGATAGTTTTATTTTGTCTCACAACAATAAAATGCAATGATATACATTTTTTTTGGTTTTTGGGGGACTAGGAGGGTCAACCCAGGATCTCACATATGATAGTCAAGTGATCCACCAATAAGATGTACTCCCAGCCCCTATTTTACTTTTTATTTTGATACAGGACCTTGCTAAGTTAAGCATGCTGCCTCTGGCCTCTAATTCTGGATTCTCATGCCTCAGCCTCCTGAGTTGCTGTGATTATAAGTGTGTGCCACCATGCCTGGCTAATAATGTACTTTTAATTGAGTTAGAAGTAAATGTGTCAACATCTGAAGTGGATAACATACTATTTTGGAAAAAATCACATTATCATAGTGTAGTACTGATGGACAAAGAAAAGTGATGAATTTGAAGCAATTCATCAGAGTTTGGAGGTGCAAACTAACCTTTGACACTTTCTATTGAAAAAAGATTGATGAGGTTATTATGTACTTCCTAAAATAAATAATAAAGTTATTTGTCAACTTTATTTTCCTGGGCAAGAATCATCAGAGTGGAAAAGTCATGAAGATGCTGACAGTAGAAGACTAACCTCACCTTTAGAAAGACAGTATGTAATGCAGATACAGATGTTTTCATTTTTAGAAGATTAACATGGAAGATAGAAAAGGGAGAAAAAATCAGAAATTGTGCACTCTTGCAAACTCTAAATAGGCAGGAGCCTTTATATTCTGCCACAAAATCAATTCACATTTTTTCAAAGTATTTATCAGGTTTATTTCAATCTGCTATGAAATCTTATGAAATTCTGTGCTCTGGAACCCCAAGATTGCTTGTTTAATGGCTGTCTCACTCCCTCAAAGAGTTAATGACATTTTCACAGACAATTTCCACTATGTTTCTTGAAATACCCCCAGGGTGCCCTTGCCTGCAGCTTAAGGTACCAAATAATGAGCCCACAGAGAAATGTGCCCTTAATCTCAGTAGCTGCTCCATTGCTTACACGTATGTTGTGTGTAATCGTTTCTCTCCTCATTTATTCTTTCATTCATACAACAAATAATGATCAGGTTCTTAATATTGACAAACTGTATACCAGGAAACTTGGTCCAAGACAAGAATGAAAACACATTCCTGAATTTAATTACCTATCTATTTCATTGGGCTGGGAGTTAGCTCAGTTGGTAGAGTGCTGCTCTGCAGTCACTGAGGTGCCAAGTTCAATTCCCAGCACTGCGAAAAATGGGAGAAGGGCCTGGCAATCCACTCCCGAGGCAATCCGGAAGCAGTCAGCCATTGAAAACCCTATGAGGGTCGCTATGAGTCAGATACCAACTCTACGGCACCTAACAACAACAATCTATTTCATTGGGAAAGAAAGACAACAACTGGATATTAAGATCACAATGAGTGATCTGAAGGAAAGCACAGATGGGAGTCCAAAACAGCAATAATGAAAAGGGATGATCAGGGACAAGTTAGGTAAGATTTTCAGAGGAAGTGAACTTCACACACGATATTGCATAGGGAGTTGGATAGTTGTTCTTTGGTGCCCTCAAGTCACGTCCCAGGCATGGGGACACTCATTGGGTTTTTGATGGTTGATTATTTTAGGATTGTTTCAGGCGTGATCTGCTATGTTGTTCTCTCATTTTTGTGGTGTTGGGATCCAACCTAGGTCCTCAGAGCTCTCAGAGCAAGCACTCTCCCAATGAGGTAAACCCCACCTGGATTAGACAGGTAAAATGGCTGTGGAAAGGTAAAGGCAGAAGGAATATTAGACATAGAAAATTATTTATTTAGTCATTACTACTACTACTACTACTATTACTACTACTACTACTACTACTACTACTACTACTATTATTATTACTACTACTACTACTATTATTATTATTATTACTACTACTACTATTATTTTGCAGTACAGGGGAATTGAACCCAGGGCCTCACACATGCTCTTGCAGGTATTCTACCACTGAGCCCCACTCCAGTCATTTCTTACTTTGAATTTTGAGACAGAGTCTAGGTAAATTACACAGGCTGGCTCTGGCCTCCAAGATATGATCTTCTTGCCTCCCCCTCCTGTGTTCCTGAGATGAAAGACATGCAACATGGTGTTTGGCTAATATACTATTTTGTGTGTCAGATATTGGAAATATAGTAGTTAAAAAAACAAAAACAACCAAAAAAAAAAAAAAGAAGAAGAAGAAGGCTGCTGTCACCAAATGACAAATTGTCAGAGAGTTACCCTAGGTGTGAAGTACTAAGACAGGAAATAAAATAGCTTAGACAAGTTCAAATTACCTTGGGCCCTTATACAAGCTGTGGTAAGGAATATAAACTTTTTGTAAAAATAACAGGAAATGATAGAATTATAAGAATTTTAAGTAACACTTGCTGGTTGTGTGACAGGCAAATGATCTTATTTATGTTTAAGCCCATTGTTGCAGAAACTGTGTCAATCCATCTGGTGGGGGGTCTTCCTCTTTTGCGTTGACCTGCCACTCTTCCAAACATGATGTCCTTCTCCAGGGATTGTTCTCTCCTGACTACATGTCCAAAATATGTAAGATGCAGTTTGGCCATTTTTGCTTCCAAGGAGCACTCTGATTGCACTTCTTCTAGGACAGATCTGTTGGTTCTTTTGGCAGTCCATGGTATATTCAATAGATGTCTCCAGCACCACAATTCAAAAGCATTAATTATTTTTCTGTCTCTCTTGTTCAATGTCCAGCTTTCACAACCATATGATGCCACTGAAAATACCATGGCATGAGTCAGACATGCCTTTGTCTTCAATGGGACATCTTTGCTTTTCAATACTCTACAGAGATCTTTTGCCACAGGTTTTCCTAGAGCAATGCGTCTTTTGATTTCTTGACTGCGGCTTCCCTGGGTGTTGATTATAGAGCCAAGCAAAGCAAAATCTTGGACAGCCCCAATCTTTTCTCCATTTAATGTGAAGTTGTGTGCTGACCCAGTCGTAAGGATTTTTGTTTCATTGATGTTTAGTCATAAGCCATATTGAAGGCTATGATCTTTGATCTTCATCAGTAAATGTTTTAAATCCTCTTCACTTTCAGCAAGGAGAGTTGTGTCATCTGCATAACACAGGTTGTTAATGAGTCTTCCTTCAATCTTGATGCCACTCTCTTCCTCATAAAATCCACCTTCTCAGATTATTTGCTCAGCGTATAAATTGAAGAGATAGGGTGAAAGTAGACAGCCCTGACTCACACCTTTCCAAATTTAAACCACTCAGTGTTTCCTTGTTCTATTTGAACAACTGCCTCCTGGTTCATGTACAGATTTCTCATGAACACAATTAGGTGTTCTGGTATTCCCATTTTCCGAAGTCTTATCTACAATTTGTTATGATCCACACAATCAAATGCTTTTGTGTAGTCAATAAAACATAGATTGACTTCTTTCTGATATTCTCTGCTTTCAGCTAATATCCACCTGACATCAGCAATGATGTCCCTGGTTCCCTGCCCTCTTCTGAATCCCGCTTGGTTTTCTGGTAATTCCCTGTCTATATGCTGCCGCAGTTGCTTCTGAATGATCTTTAGTAGAATTTTGCTGGTGTATGATATTAATGATATTGTCCAATAGTTTGCACATTCAGTTGAATCCCATTTTTTGGGAATAGGCACAAATATGGATCTCTTCCAGTCAGTTGGCCAAGTAGCAGTTTTCCAAATCTGTTGGCATAAACATGTTAACACCTCCAGTGCTGCATCTGTTTGTTGAAACATCTCTATTGGTATCCCATCAATTCCTGGAACCTTGTGTTTTGCCAGTTTTTTCAAGGCAGCTTCCACTTCATCCTTCAACACCATTGTTTCTTCTTCATATGCAACCTCTTGGAATGGTTGGTCATCTACCAATTCTTTCTTGTATAATGACTCTGTATATTCTTCCCATCTTCTTTTGATATTTCTTGCATCATTTAATATTTTCCCTGTAGAATCTTTCACTACTGCCACTCGAGGCTTGAATATTTTCTACACTTCCTTAAGCTTGAGAAACACGGAACATGTTCTTCCCTTTTGGTTTTCTGCCTCCAGCTCCTTGCACATGTCATTATATTTGTTTTTGTCTTCTTGAGCTGCCTCTGAAATCTTCTGTTTAGTTCCTTAACTTCATCATGTCTTCCTTTTGTTTTAGCTGCTCAATATTCAAGGGCAAGGTCCAGTGTGTCTTTTGACATGTAATTTGGTCTTTTCTTTTTTTCTTGTCTTTTTAAGAACTTTTTGCTTCCTTCTTGAATGATATCTTTTATGTCATGCCACAGCTCTTCTGGTCTCCTGTCATTTGTGTCTAATGCATTAAACCTATTTTTGATGTGGTCTCTGAACTCACGTGGGATATACTCAAGGTCATACTGTGGCTCTCATATACTTGTTCTAATTTTCTTCAGCTTCAGTTTGATCTTGCATATGAGAAATTGATGGTCTGATCCACAGTCAGGACCTGGTCTTGTTTTGACATTTTGTAGAGAGCTTTTCCAACGTCTCTTTGTACATATGTAGTCAATTTGATTCTTGTGTGTTCCGTCTGGTGAAGACCATTTGTATAGTCTCTGTTTATGATGTTGAAAACCTGTATTTGCAATGAAAAGGTCATTGATCTGACAAAATTCTATCATGCGATCTCCAGCTTTGTTTCTGTCACCAAGACCATATTTTCCAACTACTGAGCCTTCTTCTTTGTTTCTGCCCTTTGCATTCCAGTCACCAGTGATTATCAGTATGTCTTGATTGCATGTTTGATCTATTTCAGATTGCAGAAGCTGATAAAAGTATTCTGTTTCTTCATTTGTGTCCTTATTGGTGGGTGCATAAATTTGAAATATCATCATATTAACTGGCCTTCCGTGTAGGTGTATTGATATTATTCTATCACTGACAACATTGTATTACATGACAGATCTTGAAATGTCTTTTTTGGTGATGAATGCAACCCCATTTCTCTTTAGCTTATCATTCCCAGCATAGTAGATCATATGATTGTCTGACTCAAAATGCCCTGTGCCGGTCCACTTTAGCTCACTGATGCCTAGAATGTCAATGTTTATGCACCCCATTTCTCTTTTAACAATTTCTAATTTTCCTAGATTCATATTACCTACATTCCATGTTCCAATTATTAATGGATGTTTACAATTGTTTCTCCTCATTTTGAGTCATGCCACATGAGCAAATAGAGGTCCCTGGGGCCTTACTCCATTTCCATCATCACTGCAGACTCTACTTTGAGGAGGCAACTCTTCCCCAGTAGTCTTTTGAGTGCCTTCCAAACTGGGGGGCTCATTTTCCGGCACTATATCTGACAATGTTTCTTTGCTGTTCATAGGGTTTTCAATGGCTAGTTGTTTTGGGAGTTGTTCACAGGTCCTACTCCCTAGTCTGTCTTAGTCTGGAAGCTCAGCTGAGTACCTGTCCACCATGGGTAACCCTGCTCATGTCCAAGGTTATAGTGGCCGAGCTCTCAGCCTCATCACAGCACACAAGCCCCCACAGTGCGGCAAACTGACAGATGTGGGGGGGATATATATATATTTGTTGATGTTTGGTGCTGTTAAGTCAGTATCCGACACATAGCGACCCTCATAGGGTTTTCAATGGCTGAGTGTTTTGAGATTGCCTTGGGAGTGGATTGCCATGTCCTTCTCCCATTTTTTTCAGTGGTGGGATTTGAACTCAAGACCTCAGAGACTGAAGTGCAGTGCTTTACCAACTGAGCTAAATCCCAGCCATATATATATGCACACACAGATAATGGAATACTATTGGTCCCTAAAAAGAAGGAAATCTTATCCCTAGTTACATGTATATAGGTGAAGGACAATATATTAATTTCAATATGACAAACATAAAAGACAATGCCAAAATTCACTTGTATGTGCAATCTAAAACTGCTGGATTCATAGAAGCAGAAATTAAAGTGGCACATCCAGAGGGTAGGGATGTGGAGGTTGAGAAGATGTCCATTGAAATAAGTAACATTTTACTTAGGTGTGAGGAATAAATATAAGAGATCTATTGTAAATTATGGTGACCATAGTTATAGCACTATATTGCATACTTGAAATTTTTTGAAATAATGATGTTTGTAATGATTAAACATTTTGGAAATAGTAGTGATGGTGGCACAACATTGTGCAAACAACACTACTGAGCTTAACACTTTCAAATGGTATATATATATATTATATATATAATATATATATAATTATATATTATATATAATTATATATATATATATATTTTATATATATATATATATATATATATATATATATATATATATATATATATATATATATATCTGCAGTAGTAGCCCTGTGGCATATGATCCCTTCAGGTCTCAGAAACTAACCAGGGTCGGGTCTGGTTAGAACTTGGATGGGAGACCGCCCAGGAACACCAGGTGCTGCAGGTTTGGGAAACGGACCTGGCAACCCAATCCCAAAAATCAATCTGCCATTGAAAACCCTATGAACAGCAGGAAAGCACTAACAATAATATTTCACCTGTTGTACATAGGATCACTATGAGTCAGATACCGACTCAATGGCACCTAACAACAACAACAACAACAACAACCATATATATATATATATATATATACACACACACACACACACACCCATACACACACACACACACATATATATGTGTATATATATATATATATATATTTATATTTATATATATATATATCTCCACAGTAAAACCTACTTTTAAAGAGCAGAATGTTTTGTGTGAGAAAAATGTTGTTGCTGTTGGTAGCTGCTGTTGTGTTGAATCTGGTCTGACACATAGGGACCTTATGTACAGCAGATGAAATGCTTCCTGGTACTATGCTATGCCTGGCACTATTGTCAGTACTTTTGTGCCATTCATGGGTTTTCAATGGCTGGTTGTTTTTCCCAGGAGTCTCCTGCCAAGTCCTTCTCCCAAGCCTATGGCACCCAGTATTCCCAGGTGGTCTTCTACACCAGGGCTAACCAGACCTAACCCTGGTTATCTTCTGAGATCTGACAATATCTAACTCTGCAAGTTAGTTGTATTTTAACAGATTCTGGCTCCAAAAATGTTAGTTGGATTTTTTTCTCCATGGACCAAGGAACATGTCAAAAAATCTGTGATTTTTGTTGACTTTTTTCATCTGTTTAGAATAACTGCTACAAAGAAAAAAGTAATCATTTCAAAAAGTAAATGAAAGTTTGCATGTTCTCGGAAGCCATTAAAAGGCATAGAGAATATTATATTTTGAAAAGCAGGTGTTAAACATCTTATTTTTTGTAATTCTCCACAGATGTCAGCGATAAACATTATTAAAGAGTCCAAAGACATACTTGTAGACATGAAAAAACATTCAAAATTATTTACTTCTGGGTGTCTTTTAAGATGCAGTTACTTCTGGAATGTTTTAACAATAGGAACATATCTTCACAGTATGACTATGTGCAACTATCTTCTGACTTGTTACTAATGGATATTTTTTTTTCACTGAGACCTACATGACACTGCCTCCATGGCTCAGTAATGAGCCAAGAGCTTGTTCTTCTCCACAGAATAGTCCTTTCCAGAAGTCACTCCTGATTGGTCAAAAGCAGCAGGAGAAAATCATATACTGTCAAGTTTGTTGCAGCCTTTTGTGAAGCTCTTGCTATGCATTAGGCATCTGCAAATCTTTCTGCTTAGGAGCTCTGCATGATTTGATACTCAATATCACCAAAACTTACCTCAGGAAATTATATTATTTTTAATTGCTGCATATATTTACAGAATACACATTTTCTAAAACTTAAGAACTTGTGTTCTCTGTCCTTTGCATTTAGTATATTTCATCAGTTTAATTAAAGAGCACCTCCTAAAGGTTGAGATTTGGAGTTATTATTCCACATTCAATCTATCCTTCATAACCATGCCTAATTGCACAATTGTCTCTTAGGTGAACTTGTCCCTGGAAAGCTTATTTTACAAGCTCTGAATAAGTGTTTCAAACTCTTGCTCTTCCCTTTCTAACATGATCTCATCAAACTCTGTGTCAAATTCTCTCTACCTTCTCCCCAGGAAATTACCTCCATCTCCAGGAAGGTTGGTGGCTGACCTGCTCTCTCTCCCAATCACCTACTCATCATTCACAACTGCAAACACAAGTCATACTTCCTTACAACCCTTTTGAAGGTAAGGTTTATGTCTTACACATTTTACACTTTTTTACAATGCTCAGTGCAATATCTACTCTTCACTAAAATCAGGATTCTGTTTTCTTCAACTTCTTGGTAAAATAGTATCCACCATAAAAAACAGATATCTGGTTAAATAAAAGTCTAACTTTCAAGAAAAATATTGTTTTCTACTGCTGTTTTTCTCTACTTACTTTGAGTTTCTCATTGTTTTCTGTTATGCATTTCAACAAACCTTTATTAGGCATTTCCAAGATGCAATAACATTTAATATTTCATTTTTAGGTATGCATGATTTCTTGCATTTTTTGAGACAAATTCTCACTGTCTAGCCCAGATTGCTCTAAGCTCACTACAATTCTCCTGCCTCAGCCTCTCAGGTGCTGATATAACAGGTGTACCCCAGCTTGCCTGGCTTTTGATTTATATGCATTTTAAGACTTTATATTATTCAATTTTCTTCAGAGAAACAGAATTGATGGAACATTCTACCTCATCACAAATACATACATAAACATTCATATATAAATATGAAGACTTATTATATAAATAGGCTCCTTAAGTTCACAGCAGGGGAGCCCCCATCTGCAAGCTAGAAAAACAATGGTGTGATTCAGTTCAAGTCCAGGGGACTGAGAACCTGAAATACTGAGGCGGGAGAGCAGAAGATGGATTTCCCAGCTCAATCAGAGAACTTATTTGCCCTTTCTCCATCTTTATGTTACATCAAGCCCTCAATGGATTTGGTGATATCCACACACATTGGTTAGAACAATATTCATTATTTAGCAAAGGGTTCAAATATTAATCTTTTTCAAAAACACGTGTACAGACACACTAAGAAATAGTTTTGTTACTATCTGGGTATCAAATAACTCAGTCAATTTTACATAAATGTAACCATCCCAGGCCTAAGCTGTTTTCATTTATTTTGCTTTTGTTTAGTTTATCTTTTCAGCGAAGGTGAAGGCCTTTCATATCTTTGTCATTCCAATACATTACCTAAGATTTCATTCTGTGAAGGTATTAAAAAAAAAGAAACTTTAAGTGTTTGAAATTAAGCTACAGAAGTACATGTTTACTGAACTGGACATATAGGGGCCTGATCACAACATATCAGCAATTTACACATGTGGTTGAACCTTTTATATGTATACTTTTATCTATCTATTCATTGTATGATGTGAATAACTATAGTGTATGATTATTGTTGTTAGGTGCTGGCGACTAATAGTGACCCTATGTACAACAGAGTGAAACATTACTCAACACATTGCCATGCCATGTTCTTTATATGTTTGAGTCCATTGTTGCAGACATTATGTTTCTTCTCATTTTCAGTCATGCCACATCAGCAAATGGAGTTTTCAGATCCTTTACTCTATATTGAGAAGAGGTGGGTTTAGCTCAGTTGGTAGAGTGCTGTTCTACACTCTATGAGGCCCTGGGTTTGATCCCCAGCACCACAGACATGGGAAAAGGGTTTGGCACCCACTCCTGAAACAATCTATCCAATTGGCCATTGAAAACTCTATGAATACCACTGACATAGTGGACATCACACTGTGTAGGGAAGTTTTTTGTTCTGTTGTATGTAGGGTCGCTATGAGTCAGACCCATCTCAATGGCATCTAGCAAATTACTTATTTTGAGGAAGCATCTCTCCTCCAGTTGATTCTTAAATGTCTTCCAGCCTGGGGGGGCTCATTTTAGCACAATATTTGGCAGTGATTCTCTGCTATTCATAGAGTTTTTGATGGCTAATTTCTGAGTCCTTCTTCTTCTTGTTAGGTGCCATAGAGTCTGTGTCTGACTCATAGCAACCCTATGTACAACAGGAAAAAACACTACTTTCAGTGCTTCTCTGCTGTCCGTAGGGTTATTTAAAGGCAGATTGATTTTTGGGAGTGGGTTGCTGGGTCCATCTCCCAAGCCTGCAGCACCTGTTGTTTCCAGGCGGTCTCCCATTCAAGTACTAACCAGGCCCAACACTGCTTAGTTTCTGAGATCTGAAGGGATCAGATGCCACAGGGCAAAGGCTGCAGGCATTTTAATCTGGAAGCTCAGCTGAAACATGTCCACCATGGGTGGTCCTTGTGGTATCTGAAATAGCAAAGGCTTAGCTTTCAGCATCACAGCAACATGCAAGCCCCCACAGCACAGCAAGTTGACAGACACATGGGGAATAGTGTATAATTAGAAAACTAGAAATATTCACAGTTGCCCACACTCTTACTACCCAAGATGTAAAGATATACACCTAAATAAATAGAAAATAGACAATTTGCTTTCTTACTACATGATTATTTACCAAAAGGTTAATGTAATTAATATAATTTCTTATGAAATTAAATATCCTATTAAAAGGTTTTCACAAAGTTCATTTATAAATAATACCATTGCTGATTGGAATTTGTGTATTTCACATGCATATTTGTGTTCAACTATCATTATTTCTTTAGAAAACAGTGTTTTAAATTATAATTTCTGAAAAATATGCAAACCTATGGAAGTTATATGTTGCATTCTCACCATAACCATGAGGTGATATCTCTCCTATTCTCTTGCTCTACATGTTTTTTAGTAATCAGGTACAATATTAGTTTATGTTGTGTTTCGTTGTAGCTCAAATGCATAGGGTAAGATTTCTTTCCTTCAATGACTTTGGTAATAATATGTTAAATTTCATATTGTACAATCATTAGTATAGCTGTCATATAGTAAATCTTATGAAGAGTATGTTCAAGTTTTTATGAATTAATGTTTATAAAGGGCCTAAAATGTCATTAATAATCATGATGACAACAACAAAAATAAAAGTAAAACATATTTTGCAACATCCTAACAATATGGGAGGGGCTGGGATTGAGCTCAGTTCGTAGAGCACCACTCTGCAGCCCAGTGGTACAGCACTTGCAAAACATGCAAGTGTGAAGCGCTAGGTTCAACCTCCAGTACCACAAGAATAGAATAAAATAAAATAAAATTAAATTAAATTTTGTTTGATAATATATTTTTGGAAAGTGGTAAGTCAATCAAATTTCGTTTATGGTCATAATCTCAATCTTGTGTTAGCAGTGTTCAAAGTAACCAAAGCCACAAATAACCCACTCTGTAAATATTTTTTCTTGAAGCAGTTCATTAAAATCCCCTATATCATAGAGATTTTCTAATTATATCCACCTACATAGAGCCCCTTGTTATACTTAATTGCACATTTACTTAGTATGTATTGATTTATATTTATAGACAAGAACATTTAATTTCAAACATTTTTATTTTTATTAAATTAATTTTAATTAATACATAAAACACAAAAATATGTGTATGAATATGATGACTGATGTTTTGTTACATATATATTGTGTAGCCAGGTTAAACATATATCTATCTCTTTAAACTTGTATGACTTCTTAATGTCCAAAACATTCAAAATCCAGCCTGGTACAGTGGTCTACATCTTCAATCCTGGTAATTCAGAGGCTGTGGAAGAAGGATTGTGAGTCTGTGGGCAGTTGCAGCCTACATAACTTAGAGTACATTTCTTTTTCTTCTCACTACTAGGTAAGCAGTATACAATTGTTATCTATACTCATCCTACTGTTTCCTACTGTGCATAGTACACTAGAATTTTTTCCACTTAACTGCAACTTCAGATCCATCGATCGATCTTCCCCAGTCTCTCTCTCCCCAACAGTTGACAAGACTGTTTAACTAAGGAGATGTTAGACTATAAATCTGCACAAGGCATCTTCCACCCTATTCTTAGCTCCTCCTGAGGAGTAGTAAATGTTTCATAAGCTGGATGCTATCGAAGCCATATTTCTGAGCTTATATTTAATTTTATCAGTATATAAGCAATAAGTTGAAATTAAAATAAAGCAACAGACATTGTATTTCAAGGAACATTGATTGTATCGAGGGATACAGTATGGCACATCACTTGAGTTAAATGAGGACTTTATATTTTCTTCCTGAAAAGATATGTTAGCAACAGGGCTACTAAATAAATAAGTAAGTAAATAAATAAATAAATAACCTCCAGATATTAAAATACTGCATTATACAATTTGATTTATTTCTGAAAGAGCTCAGTCTCATAGAAAACTTCCATATGAAAGGCAGACTGTATAAAAGAAACGATGAATGCTTGAATTAAGCTTACAAATAGTATGTGTACCAAGCAACTATAAAATACAGGTGTATTACATATTAATAATTAGTATTTTATTTACCTACTTGCAGTAGAATCTTAAAGAAAATCAGAAAATAAGTATTATACAACTAATTAAGAGGATTTTCATTAAATTCATAGAATTCTTCCATTTGCTAATTGGAATTCATTTTTTCCTGACTTTTTTGCAATCAGAAGTAACGCTTATGCTGGCTACACAATAAATGCCAATCAATTATATGACTGATATGTGTTTTGCTTGAAAAAGTATTGACTCATAGCTTTTGTAGATAATAAGATATTTTATGAAGTATTTCATTCTGTTCACATAAATCAGAAAATCATCACAGCCATATACAGATGAGAAAATAAAATAAGGAAGATAAAATATCTCAAACTGATGTAAATAGCACATTGACAATTAAAACTAAATCTCTGGCCATGTTAGATGATGCATGGCTATAATCTCAGCATTCAGAAGGCCCAGGCTGGAGGAATTCTAGTTCCAGTCCAGTATGAGCTACACAGTAAGAAGCTATAAAAAGAAAAAAACAAAAAGACTAAATCTAAATGTCAAGGGTAACGTGTGCAGATTCATCCTTATACTATTTTGATAACATTTATTGCATATATGTTATGATCCAATATATTAGGAAATAGCTACTTAATGAAATATACAATATACTTTTCTCATAACTCATCTTTGATATAATAAAATTCCTTGTTAATTAACACTTTGTTATTCCAGGCAAAATGTGGTTTTGCAGGCATGCTAAGAGAGTATGACCAAAAGAGGTTCAGCTAAATGAAAATAAAGATGTTAACGATGTCATCATCTTACACTAAAGACAATAGTCTAAATATTGTGACACAGTAACAATATACAGATTGGAACTATGTTTATGAAAGGAATGTGGTATCACTATACAGACTGTTTCTAATTCTACTATAATAATATTGTCACTTTTCATGACCATTATTTGACGTACGGAATATTTCTTTAAATATTAAGAATACAAGAATATGATGCCATGTAGTTCTTGGGTTTTGTTTTCTTTTGTTTGTTTGTTTTTCACTACTGCATGTTGAACATGTTAGGCAAGTGCTCTAATACCCAGCTGCACCCCTTACCTTTTTTATTTGTTTTCCAAGACAGAGACTAACCAAGTTCTACAGGCTGTTTTTGACCTGTATCTAGTAATCTTCCTGCTTTTCACTCCTTAGGGGCTGGGATTAAAGGCATACCCATGCACCCCGTTAGTTTTACTTCTTAAAAGGAAGATCAAGATAAAAGATCTTCTGAGTACACGTGACTATGATATTTACAGGGGAAAATAATCAGAAAACAATGGCTATCATAGGTAGTGATTTCCCACGTTGTTGTTGTTGTTGTTGTTGTTGTTGTTGTTGTTGTTGTTTTTATGGGAAGTTTTAAATATACAACTTAGTGGGTTTCATTATGACATGGGTTTCATTGTGACATTTCTATAAATGAATTTCATTGTACATTGCTCACATAACTTACCCCTTACCCTCTCATGATCCTCCACCCCTATCCTCCCCAATGATCTCCTTTCTAGTTGCATGTCTTTTTGTGAGAATATTTTTCCATATGCATGCATCCCAATTTTGATTTAAGTTCAAACTTTTTTCTATAGTGATCTACCTTTTTACATTCTCAGCAGTATTAGATAAGTGATCTAGTCCATTTACTTTATTGCCAGCCTTTGGTATTATTGCTATTATTATTATTATTTATTTTAGATTTTCTTATAGGTTTTTTCTATTTTCCCACCTTTTTTTCCACCATAGTATAAAGTTGTGCTGTTTACCTTAAATTGACCTCTCCCCCTTTCATCCCTTCTCATTGACTCTCCTCCCATCTCCCATCCTTGTTTCCCTCTCTTCTGCTAGATACCTCCTTCCTTCTTTCCATTCCTCAAATTGTGCCTTCTATACTAAGTTTAATTGAGCTTTTTTATGTTTCAATTTATGTATAAGATTTTTTCCATCCTTTACATTTGGTTCAGCTCCCACATATGAGCAAGAACATATGGTATTCCTCTTTTTGGGCTTGTGTTCATTCATTTACAATGAGGACCTCTGATTCCTTCCATTTTGCTGCAAATGACATTATTTCATTTCTTAACTGCTGATTAGTATTCCATTGTGTATATGTACCATAATTTTTTATACATTCTTCTGTTAGTGAGCACTTTGGTTGGTTCCATATTCTTGCTATTATGAAAAGTGCTGTGCTGAATATGTAGGTGCAAGTGTATGATGCCTCATCTCCCTTTGGGTATATTCACAATAGTGGTATAACAGGGTCATATGGGAGATCTATTTTCACTTTTCTGAGGTACCTACATACTGATTTCCAAAGTGGTTGAGCCAATTTACAATTCTACCAGCAGTGTAAGAGGGTTCCCTTTTCTCCACAACCTCACCAGCATTTGTGGTTTTTTTGTTTTATTGATCTTGGCCATTGTTACTGGAGTAAGGTAGAATCTCAGAGTTGTTTTGATTTGCATTTCTCTAATTGCTAGGGATATTAGGCATTTTTTCATGTGTTTCATGACCTGTTGAAATTCTTCATTTGAGAACTTTCTGTGCAGTTATTTTGTCCATTTATGTTTTGGATTATTTGTTGCATTGGGAGTTGCTTTTTTGAGTTGTTTGTAAATTCTGGAAATTATTAATCTGTCAGATGTACAGGATGCAAAGATTTCTCCTATACAGTGGGAACTTCCTTGACTCTGTTGATTGTTTCGTTTGCTATACAGAAGCTTTTTAATTTCATGTAATCCCATTTATCTATTATTGTTGCAATTTCCTGAGCAATTGGAGTCTTATTAAGGAAATGCTTTCCTATGCCTATATGTTGGAGCATGTTGCCTATCTTTTCTGCTAGTAATTTTAAAGTTTCTTGTTTTATCTTGCGTTCTTTTATCCATTTCTATTAACTCTCATGCATATTCAGAGGTGCCGGTATATTTTCATTTTTCTGCAAGCCGATATCCAAGTTTCCCAGCACCATTTGTTGAAAAGGCTACCATTTCTCCATATGGGATGCTTTGCTCCTTTGTTGAATATCAGATGGCTATAGATGTATTGGTGTATCTCTGGGTCTTCTATTCTGTTCCATTGGAACTCAGGCCTATTTTTTGTACCAGTACCAAGCCATTTTTGTTACTCTAGCCCTGTGGTACAATTTAAAGTCAGGGATTGTGATCCCACCAGCACTAGTTTTGCAGCTTAAGAGTGTTTTGGCTATATGTGGTCTTTTTTGTTTCTATATGAATTTTTGGATGATTTTTTCTATTTCTGTAAAGTCTGTCATTAGAATGTTAATGGAGATTGCATTTAATTTATAGATTGCTTATGGTAGAATAGCCACTATTACCATATTGATCCTCCCAATCCATGAGCAGGGAAGGTCCTTTGACCATTTAGTATCCCCTGTGATTTGTTCCTTTAATATTTTGAAATTTTCCTTGTAGAGATCTGCAGAATCTTTGGATAGATTGATTCCAAAGTATGTAAGTTTCTGGTGGGCTATTGTAAAGAGATTGTATTTTTAGTTTCCTTCTCTTCCTACTTAGAGTTGGTGTAAATTAAGGCTACTGATTTTTTAGTGTTAATTTTGTATCCTGCCACTTTGATGAAGGAGTTAATTAGGTTTAAAAGTTTTCCAGAGGAGATTTTGTGTCCTTTAGTTAAAATATCATGTCATTGGCAAATAAGGATAATTTGACCTCTTCTTTGCCTCTCTGGGTCACTTTGATTTCTGTGTCTAGTCTAATTGCCCTGGCTAGGAATGCAATCACAATGTTCAGAGAGGAGACAGTGGACATCCTTGTCTTGTTCCAGATCTTAGAGGAAATGTTTTCAATTTTTCTCCATTTAATATGATGTTGGCTGCAGATCTGTCATAAATGGCCTTAATGATGTTAAGGTATTTTCCTGTTATGCCTATCTTCCCCAGGATTTTTATCATGAAAGGGTATGTTACTTTGTCAAAGGCCTTCTCAGTATCAGTTGAGATGATCATGTGATTTGTTTCCACACCTCTTGATATGTTCAATTACATTAATCAATTTTCATATGTTGAACCAACCTTTCGTCTGTGTAATAAATCCCACTTGGTCAAAGTGAACAATCCTTTAATATGTTGCTGAATTCAGTTTGTCAGGATGTTAAGAATTTTTGCATCTATATTCATAAGGGAAATGGGTCCCAAATTCTATATTTTAGATGTATTCTTTCCTGGTTTAGGTATCAAGGTGATGTTACCTTCATAAAATGAGTTTGGGTGTTCTCTCTCCTTTTCTACTTTTTAAAATAATTTGAGGAAAACAGGTGTTAATTTTTCGTTGAAAGTTTGGTAGAATTCTACTATGAACCCATCAGGTCTTGGGCTCTTCTTTGTTGGGAGAATTTTTATTTTCTTTTCTATTTCAAAAAATGTAATGGGTTTGTTTAGGGAACTTATATCCTCCAGGGTTAATTTTGGTAAATCATGTGTGTTAATAAATTTATCCATTTCTTCTGTATTTTTGTATTTTGGGAATACAATTTCTCAAATTATGCCCTGATGATTTTCTTTATTTTGTTGGAATCAGTGGTTATGATCCATTTTTCATGTCTAATTTTCACAATTTTGGCCTTTTTTCTTTTTGATGAGATTGGCCATGGGAGCATCTATTTTATCAATCATTTCAAAGAACCAGCTCTTACTCTCATTAATTATTTGAATTAACTCTTTAGATTCTAATTGAGATATCTCTGCCTTGATCTTGGTAATTTCTGTCTCAGTGCTCCTTTTGGGATTGATTTGTTTTTGATTTCTAGTGTGGTGAGATGTGTCATTAGGACATTTATTTGGATCATCCCTACTTTATTGATGAAGGCACTCAATGCTATGAACTTCCCTCTTAGAACTGCCTTTCTTGTATCCCATATGTTTTGAAAAGTTTTCATCCTCGTTTGATTGTGTTGTTGTTGTTGTTGTTAGGTGCTGTTGAGTCGGTATCCGACTCATAGGGACCCTCTGTACAACAGGGGAAACACTATTGTCAGTGCTTCTCTGCTGTTCACAGGGTTTTCAATGGAAGATTGATTTTTGGGAGGGGGTTGCCAGGTCCTTCTCCCAAGCCTACAGCTTCTGGTGCTCCCAGGCGGTCTCCCATCCAGGTACTAACCAGGCCCGACCCTGCTTAGCTTCCAAGATCCGACGGGATCGGATGCCACAGGGCTACAGCTGCAGGCCTCGTTTGATTGTAGGAACTTTTTAAATTTCCGTTTTAATTTCACCAATAACCCATTGATCTTTCAGCAGTGTACATGCTATCTCATTCAGTCTCCATGCTGTTTCATTCAGTCTCCATGAATTTGTGAAATTTCTGGAGTTTTTCTTGTTTCTGAGTTCCAATTTATTCCATTATGGTCTGATAAGGGAAAGGGGATGATTTCTACTCTTTTGTATTATTGAGGCTATTTTTGTGTACTGAAATGTGATCTATCTTAGAAAATTATCTCTGTGGTGCTGTAAAGAATATGTATTTCTCATCAGATGGATGGTATATTGTGTAGATATCTGTGAGTTCCAGTTGATCTGTGGTGCAGATTAAGCTCATCATTTCTCTATTGATTTTTTTTTTTTTTTGATGACCTGCCTTTTGGCAAAAGTGAGCTATTGAAATTTCCCATAATTTTTGTGTCTGGACCAATGTAGTTCTTTATTCCCAATGGACTTTTTTTTTTTTTTTTGTGGTACTGGTGGTAGAACCCAGGGCCTTGCACTTGCATGCTTTGCAAGTGCTGAACCACTGAGCTGCATCCTCAGCCCATTTTTTACCTTTTGAGACAGGGTCTCGCTAAGTTATGCGGACTGTCTCTAGTCTCGAACTTGCGATCCTCACACCTCAGCCTCCCAAGCTGCTGGGATTACAGGTGTAGACAACCCGCCTGGCGTGAAGTTGTTTTTTGTTTTTTGTTTTTTGTTTTTAATGAAGCTAGGTGCCCCTATATTTTAGTATTATGTGGTGTCCTTTATCTCTTCTAATTAGTTTTGGATTGAAAGTTAAACTATCTAAGATTAATTTTGCAATTCCTATTTTTTATTTGTTTGCTTGTTTGGTTTTTTTCCCCCTGCTTGGTATACTGTTTTCCAGCCCTTAATTTTCAACCTGTTACAATCTTTGTGGGTTAGGTGAGTCTCTTCAATGGCACATAATGAGGGTTTATGTTTTTTCATCCACTTGGCCAGTCCCTGTCTTTTAATTGGTGAGTTAAGACCATTTACATTAAGCATAGTTATTGAGAAGTGTCTGTTATGCCTCCAGGCAGTACTTGTGACTGGTTTTTGATTCATGTTTATCTTACTTCTTTCTTGATTTCCCCTCATGTTGTCTGTTCATTTCTTTGATCTTCTATGTAAGGTTGTGTTATCACCCTTGTGTGTGGTGATTGATTGAGGATCCTCTGTAATACTGGTTTGGTGGTTGCAAATTGTTTGAACTTGGCAATATCCTAGAATGTTTTATGCTCCTCATCTAGTTTAAAAGATAACTTTGCCATATAATGTATTCATGGTTGGAAGTTGTTATTTTTCAGAACATGGATTATATGGGTCCAGGCCTTCTAGCTTTCAATGTTGATGTGCAGAAGTCTGCAGTTATTTTAATGTGTTTGCCTTTAAACATTAGTTGGGGTTTTTCTCTAGTTGCTTTCAAAACTGCTTCTCTGCTGTCCAATGTAAGTATTCATAAGATAATGTGCCATGGAGAGGATATGTTTTGGTCTAATCTGGGAGGGGTTCTGAATGATTCAGTTGTGTAAGTATCCAGATCTTGGATTAGCTCTGGAAATTTTTCACTCACGATATCTTGGAATAAATTTCCTAGTCCACTTGTGTTGTTCTCTGCTCCTTCCTGGGATCCCTAAATTCTTAAATTTTGCTTTTTCATTTTGTCTGAAACCTTTTGGAGATCTAGCTAGTATTGCTTCATAATTTTCTTGAACTTTGCTTATTTGTAGTTAATATCTTGCATCCCTTTCTCTGTGTTTGATATTCTTTGTTCAGCCTTATCCAATCTCGATGTTGATGGTGAGGATTCTATTGAAGTGTTTATCTCATTCAGCTTGCCTTGCATCTCAAGGATTATAGCTTTTTTTTCTGACTTTTTCTAGCTGTGAGGAGGGTACAGACTCCAGATGAGATACCTTCTTCTCCAGGATTTTGAGGGTGCTGGTGCTGTGAGCTTTTATATCTCTTAACATATCAATAATCAAAATTCTAAATTCTGACATCTCTGGAAATTGGCATTGTTTGGTACTGTCTGTTGAGAGGCATTGGTCTGTGGGATCTTCCCACCCAGCATATCCTTTCATGTTTCATGCATTCTTTTACTGAGGCTTACACATTGTTTGTTCTGGGATTTGGGTTCCACATCCTTTGAATGTGAAGATTCTCCCTCTGAAGTTCTTTCAAGGTTGCAAGATAAAATTCTGGTGCTTTTCTCTTACTATACTGCCCTGCTCTCACATTGAAAGCTGGCAGGTATGGAGGGAGGGGTTTTTGTGCATCATGACTCCATCAGGGGATGACGGAGGAAAATCCATACCATTCTCTTGGGCTAGGAGGGGTTTCAGAATGCTCTCAGCCATCCCTCCTGTGGGGTACTCTGCCTGTGCTACACTAGCAGAGAGGTGAAATATCCTCCCAAGAAAAACCCTGGCTCCCCAGGAGATCTTACACTGGGAGATCTCAGCCCAGAGAGTGCAGTCCAAAGAGCAACAGTGGATGATGCCCAGCTCACTGCCATCTTGTGTGATCTGAGCCCTGTCTTGCTCACTCTGGGATCCCCCACTGCAGTAGATGGGATGATATTGTGCTACTCTCAGTGCATCTGGGGCCTGTGCACCTGTGTGGGACTCTTGCTGTCTCACAGTCCTGGTGCAATCTGAGAGGCTAGGACTGCTGCAGGAAGAGAATGGTGGCTGTGCTAGTGCACCTGCTGGGCTCTGCGTCTGTGTATCCCCTGTCCTTTCATGCATCTCAGGCCCTGCCTCATTGGCTTGTGGATCCCACTCTGCCCTGGGATGGATGATATCTTGTTATCCCCAGTGAATCTGGGGCCCCTTCTCCCATGTGGGACTCAGGCAACCCCACTCTTTTGTTGTAAGCTGCTTGGCTAGGACTTCCATGGCAGGGGAATGGCAGCTGCACTGCTTGCCCGCCACACTGAGGGTATGGGTAGCCTCTGTCCTTTTATGTTTCTCAAGCCCTGCCTCATTTGCTTGCCGATCCCACTCTGCAGTTGGTGGGTTGATAGTGTGCTACCCCCAGTGAATCTGGGGCCTGTACTCCTGCATAGGACTTGTGCCACCCCATTCTTCTGTGGCTAACTGTGGGGCTAATACTTCCATGGGAGGAGAATGGCGGCTGCTCTGACCACTTGCTTGGAGTCTGGGCACCATCTGTCCTATCCTATTGTCTCAAGCTCTGCTGCACTAGCTCACCACTCCCACACTGCAGTGGGCTGGATGATATCATGCAACCCGAAGAGGTCCTGTGGCCTGTGCTTCCATGTGGGATCCACTACTGCTCTCCTATCACAAGTCACAGGGCCAGGGCCTCTGCGGCCAGGGGACGGCAGGTGCCCAATTGGCACAGCACCTGTTGTCTGATGCTCACTCACCAATTGTTTTCATGGGAAGTGCTACCTGTGTCTTATGGCAGGATTTTAGCAGGCTGCCAGAGATGCACTCCTTGGGGGATCTCAGCTCTAGACACCCAAGTGAAATTTTCCCCTGGGCTGTATGTTCTGTGCACTATGTGATCCAGGGGATAGGAAATTGTCCACAGCAGTTTCTCTAATTCTTCTCCACTTTAGTTTTTGATCTCACTAACCTCTGGTGTCTCTCCACCCTGTGTGCAATCCATGTGGTGCCAGAGGAATTGCCGTTGGGTTTTCTGGTGGCCCAATTCTGTGTAGCTGACAATTTTCTCCTCCTCCTGGAGCAAGTCTCCATGTTTCTGATGGTGCATGCTCACTGACCTGCCACACTGATTACTTCTCCCCTTTCAAAAATTCCTCCACCATTAGTGATATTTACTAAACCTGTGGATGATTTTTTCATATACCCCTAGGTCTTATCTAACTTTATTCTCTGTCTGAATGATCAATATGAGTTCTAAGCCATTATTTGAACTCTCCTATCTCTCTGCATCTCAAGGCAGGTGTTCTCTATCTGCCATCTTAGCCAGGCTCTTTTTTTGCTTGCCAATTTCCCAGTTTGAATCCACAAATTCACAAGCTTCTATTCAGACTTAAGAAAATGAATACTTAATAAAGTATTATTGGAATCTAAATACTTCACAGTCTTCCAGTGTGATTCTTGCCTAGTCTGACCAGCACTTTCCTGAGTTGGGTATTTGAAGATGTTGACCCACCACACTTATTCCAATTTCAAAATGAATTCAAAACTAGACAGCTTTCATTTTAATATAATTTATACTGTGCATACATTAAACATTATTAATTACTTAACTAATACTCTGCCAAACAATAAAAGAGTTGCTCATTTGTTGTTAGGTGCCATTGAGTCAGGTCTGAGTCATAGCAATCCTATGTGCAACAGAGTGAAATACTCTCTGACACTGTGTGATGCCAAGCACTATATCAGTGCTTCTATGCTTTTCTTAGCATAAGTCATACAAAATGTGGTTGATATTTTAAATAATTTAAAATATTTATAAGCAGTGGACACTAGTCTAACTGCTGTGAGTCAGTCATGTAAATAAATATCTCTTGGTAATTATAGATTTTTAAATGCTAACCTGGGATGTAGTAAGTCACTAAGGCATTCAGATGAAAGGGGGAATCAGCAAATACTATTTTACCTGGTCTGTGCTGTCCAGGGATGATTGAGATAACAAAAGGAAAAGAGTACTTCTATTATCAGATAAAGTCACACCCTTAGAAAATTACACATATACTTCTTTTCTCTTCTCTCTCTGACAATTCCACATGCCCTACTTTTTAAGCATTTTGCTTAATAGGACATTGTGGTAAGCAACCAGTAACATGTCAAGTTATATGGCCATAAGGAGTTAAAGTTTTCAGTTAGCTCACCTTAAGATTGGGAGACGGACCTGGCAACCCACTCCCAAAAATCAATCCACCATTGAAAACCCTATGAACAGCAGAGAAGCACGGACAATAGTGTTTCCCCTTTTGTACAGAGGGTCACTATGAGTCGGATACTAACTCGACGGCACCTAACAACAACCAAAACCTTAAAATAATCATTGTGGATTATCTAGGTGGATCTAATGTAATACAAATAAGAAAGAATAAATAATGGAAGATGTAGCTGTGGAAGAATAATAGGGAGAGATGTAATATTGCTTCTTTTGAGAAAAGGAGGAAGGGGGCCACTAGGCAAGGAAACAGTGTGCCCTCTAGAAGCTAGAAAAGGCAACACAATCGATTCTGCCCTAGAGAATTTATAAAGAAACACAATCTGACATTGTGATTTAACCCAGTGAAACCTATGTTGGAATTCCAACCTGTAGAATGATAACCTTTTTATTATTTAAATCACCAAGTTTATAATAATTTATCACAGCAGCTACAGAATACCAATACAACCACATAATTCCTTTTTGAAAAGAACATTTGTCCTAGTTATTTTAGCAACATGTTTATATACCCATGAAAACCTATGTAAAATGTCACTTTTTCTGGGATTTTAGGCCTACTTTTTAAAGAAAAATTAGGAAATGTATCCAACATAGTCCTGTAGCATTGACCTGATTTTTACAGAACCTAACATAGTATAGCAAATTATACACTTAGCACCCACAAACCTAATATAAGCTCTCTAAAGATAGGACCAATAGCTTTGTTTCTGTCTCCTCAAAAATATAAAGGTAATTGACACAAAATAAGTGTTCAACTATTAATTATAGAGTTGACTTAGTGTTGGTATTATGAATTAGATAGTTAAGGATTCTGGTGTGTGAAAGTCCTTTTGGAGTAAATCTCTGTAAAAGGTTAAGGGTGCCTTGTTACTCTTAGTAAACAGCATTTTATTGTTCAGAAAAATCAGATAATGTTCTAAGAGAATACAAACTTTCCTCAAAGTTCATTTTTGTTTATAAATTTCTTTATTAGTAAGATGAACGACCCCCAGAGGCACCCCTGCTGGTGTCCAATAACATTAAAGATATTATATTTTCAGTGTAAACATTATATTTTAAGTGTATATTAGTTCTTATATTTGGTAGATGCACTTGTCTTCCGGTTAAGTTAGTGAGCTTAGAGAATGTTTGAAGGGTAAATATTGTAGGGTGAGAGATTGAGAAAGGAATATTTATAAAAACCTCTAGGGTTATAAATTAAAAACTGGAAGGTATAAGACTGAATACAGGGCAATCTCTATTTTCATATTCATGACCCCATTTTGCTTTGATAGGAATAACTTACACATTTATTAATTTTTATTTTTTTATTTTGAATTTTTGTACTATAGGATCGAACCCATGTTAAAGAAGGGCTCTACTACTGAATTGCATCCCCAGAAACTTGTGCTCATTTTTAAGACAAGGTTTTGATAAATTGAACAGACTGTCTCTGCCCTTCAACTGGAGATTCTCTAGCCTCAGCTTCATAAAATGCTGGGATTATATATATGCACTATGATTCCCAACAAATTGAATAATTTTGATTTCAGTTAGTGAGAACATGGATTCTGAAGTCAAATTCTGCAGAGAAGAACTCTGGATCCCCTTCTTCATAACTGTATTATGGTGAACAAATGTCTTAATTTAGTTTCCAATTCTGTCTAATTATTAAACCAGTATGATAATAGTACATGCCTTAATTTCCCTGAGACCTGAATGACCTAATGCTCTCATAAATGAGCTCTAAAGACTACTCAATTTATAAGATGAACACATTGCTGTTAGAAGAATACTAAAAATTGACTCATACAGAAACAGTAAAACAAAAATATTTTTGATGACAGATTAAACAAATCAATTAGATTTTCTTTTGCTTTAAATGCTATTGGAAAGAAAAAGTAACAGTTTTAAGATAGTAAATTTAAAGAAGAAGAGATATAGTATTCCAAGACCAATAGATATTTTAGAGTCAAACTAGAATAACTCCTAGAAGATATAAATTAGGATAGAAGAATTTGTCAGAAACTCTAAAGACTTGAAAAAACTCAAGCTTACATGTTGTTATTAGGTGCCATCGAATTGGGTGTGACTTATGTGGGCAAGACAAAAGGCAACTAAAACAATTGATATTTCTCTGTACAATCACTTGGTGAGACAAAGCTGGACATGTAAAATCAACATCCATGGGTGATAACTCAGGGTGAGTATTCATGCTCAAATTGATCAGAAACCCCCTTTCTGGAAGCAGTGGATTTTAGTGATCTTTTTAAACTGAAAGCCATTGGAAAAAAAATTATCTGCAGTAGAAACAAGCAAAAAAGGAAGGGAAACTCCAAAGTCAATCCCCAGAAAATTATGGCCAAAGTCTCCTAGAAAAATAAATTCTTACTACAAAATAAACCTGGCCACAGTTTGGCTGGGCTGCCTCTGATAAGAAATTGTTTCTGTTGTCAGGAGAATAAAGATATTCTTGTCTGAGGAAATCCACTATAGTTCTGAATATTACTTTATTTGCTTCATACACCATTAAAATATTTCAAAACCCCAAATAATCAAATGTTTGAGAAAACCAGTAACATGAAACAGGGGCATAAAGCTAGAAACATATGAAAACAATCAAAATATCTAAATCTAAGGAGAAATAAAAAATATAGCAATATGTGATATAATTTTCCTTCGTATCTGAAGGAAAATATTAGAAGTATTAAAATATTTTGGTAATTGAATAAAGAAAACTTTCTTAAAAACAAATGCAAAAGTAAATTTAAAAATCATTTTGTGTTAATTGTAATGAAACAAAGATCTCTTACAATACAATGCAAAAAATAAGAAGTAGTAAAAGAGTACATTAGTTTTACAGGAGATATTTGTTTATCTCAAAATGGTTTTGGAAGTTTTAATTTTAGAGAAAAGGAAAACCGGGTGCGGTGGCCCATGCCTGTAATCCCAGTGGCTCCGGAGGCAGAGGCTGGAGGATCACAAATTCAAGACCAGAGACAGTCTGTGCAACTTAGGAGACTCTGTCTCAAAAAGGAGAAAAAGTGGGCTGGGGGTACAGCTCAGTGGTCCAGCATTTGCAAAGCATGCAGGCACAAGGCCCCTAGGTTCAACCCCCAGTCCTGAAAAAAAGAAAAAAAAAAAAAAGAAGAGAATTTCTAAACTGACAAATTTAAATTTGCTAAATAAACTTAAGCCTCTTGCCTGCCTTAACAGTGTGATGTTGGATCCAGTCAGATTTCAGAAACTAAGCAGGGTTGAGCCTGCTCCATACTTGAATGACAGACCACCTGGGAACAAGGGGTGCTCTAGGTTTGGAAGAAGGATCTGGTAACCCACTCACAAAAAACAATCAGCCACGAAAACACTATGAGTAGCAGAGGAGCACTAAAAATACTGTTTCACCTGTTGTATATAGGGTCACTGTGCGTCGGACACTTACTCCACTGCACCTAACAAGAAGTAAATTTAATATCCTTAAATCATTACTTAAGTAATTAGTCAACAATATACAACAGCAAGGTAAATTAAAGAATATAGTAAAAACTAAAAGGAGAAACACTATTAATATTTTTAAAGTTATTAAAATTTTAAGTATTTCTATAGTTTATTTTTAGGTAATTTGTAATTATTAGGTCACTGGTAATTAAAAGTAATTTTTAAAAGACATATTCTATGAATTAGGAGTTACTATGTAATACTGGGGCTGGGATTTAGCTCAGTTGGTAGAGCTCTGCGCTGTAGTCTCTGAGGTCCCGAGTTCAATTCCCAGCACCACAAAAATGGGAGAAGGGCCTGGCAATCCATTCCCGAGGCAATCCCAAATGGGTCAGCCATTGAAAACCCTGTGAGGGTTGCTATGAGTCGGATACCAACTCCATAGCACCTAACAACAACAACATATAACACTGAAATTACTATGTTTCTAACAAAAGTTTAATCCCAAGAAAAGTACATTTAAATTAGGGAAAGTATAGAGAGTACCGAACAACAACATTCATTTGAAGAAAGAGATATAATGACAAAGATTATGGTTATGATTACTTCCAGGGAAAGTGTTCCAATATGTTAAATAGAAATGTAGAGGTAACTCTGGACTCTAGGATTCAGAATATGATGGGATATTGGATTTAAAAAGTGACCTGATGAGATGTGTTCACCTAGAATCCTACCTCAATCTCTCTGAAAAGTCAGAGTTAAAAACACTCCTAAATAATTCTGGAAAATAACATTTGAGAGAAAGCATTCCACTTAATATGTTTTTAGATTTTTCTAGTGTATTCAGATTTTCCAATCTCTTGAAATATGATAGTTCATATATTTTGTTTCATCTGAAGTTTCTACATTTTAATGTCATTGTGCCTAACATACTAATATATATTAAATTTTATTTTCTTCCTTTGGTGGTAGGATATATTTTCTCATGTATTCATACTGTTCCCCACCAAACAAAACAGAAGGTTATCAATTTACCTAATCTTTTTAAAGAATTTACTTCTATGGCTGGGTGTAAAACTTTTGTTTTACTTGTTTTGATTTCCATGTTCTTTTCTAAACTCTCTCCCATTACATTCTTAGATGTCTCAAGTGTGTTTTAGGGGTTTCCCTTCAGTGCCTGCATCAAAGACCTAGTTCATTTTTTTATTCTTTCTGATTTAATAATCAAATAATTCAAAGTTACATTTTTTTTCTTTTTTTCCCCTCACTTGCTTTTGTCTTATTATTTGTAGTATTCTCTGCATCCTTAAGATTGCCTAGAAAAATTTTTGGAACAAAATAGGGTATAAATAAATAAGTGTGGATGGAGCTCTCAAAAATATATTTGCTTCATGATATAAGGCTTAATTTATACATAATACCACATTTTGTAGTACTTTGTTTAATTTTCATAAAGACAGTTTGAAGATTATCTTTATATATAATTAAATGTGCTTATTATATAAGATAGACATTGCTTGCCTCCTTTGTCAGGGTTTCTATATAAAAAGAAATTTAAATGGATAACAAGAATAAAATGTGTCTTAACATTTGGAGTTTAAACGAGGGTAGTAATATTTATCTTATGTTGTTTTTGTTGTGAGGTGCATGATGCTGTTGTTAGGTGCCTTTGAGTTGCTATCCAGCTGATAGCTACCCTACACACAACAGGCAAAACAGTATTGCTACTTCTTCCCTACTATTCATTGAGTTTTTAATGACTGATTGTTTCAGGAGTAGGCTGCTGGGTCCTTCTCCCAAGCCTATACCGCCTAGTGTTCCAAGAAGGTCTCCCATTGAAATACTAATCAGGTCTGACCGTGCTTAGCTTCCAACATTTGATGAGATTGGATGCCACAGTGGTAAGGCTGCAGGGTGTTAGGTGCATAAGCAATGTTAAATCGACAGAGCCAGATTAATGTGCATTTTATGCTCCTTGAATACTCATTCGGCCTTTTTTCTTACCTCAGTAGCATTGTGACATTTAGGTATACCTTCTTGTGGTAAACCTCCCTAGGAAACATTTCCTTCCTACGATATGGTTATAATAGCCCTATTCTGTACAAAAATCTTACTAGAGTTGACAAAATATCTTCTTGTCTACTTGTGTGGGGATTATTTTTCATGTGAACTATAACTGGATTACATTTATTTATGTTTTATGATATGCCTAGCATTGTGACTTATTAATACATTTAGTTATTTCAAACTAGGGTAGCTTTCCTATAAAAATAATTGTCATGTGATCTCTAGGTTAGTCTACAAGGAAATGTAAATGATTTAAGAACTCTATTCAGAACTTCCATTCTTTCATAATTGATTCCATCCTCCTGTCAGGATGTTATTCATCTATCTCATGGGAAATTTGACTCCCACAGGTGTTCTTGTTTGCAATCAATGAGTGATCTTTGTCCTCAAATGCTGGCTTCCAAGGCCAATATTTCTAATCGTTGTCGTGCCACAAGGAGCCATTTTTATCCTTTACAACAGAAAGAATCTGCCTGACCTAATCCAAATCTATCTATTATTAGGTGCCATAGAATCGGGTTCAATTCATACCCACATTTACAGGATTTTCAATGGCTGATTGGTTTTCAGGATTGGATAGATGACTGTATAATCTTGTTATATAACTTTTAAATTGTCATTTGTCAAGGTGGAAATATTAAGACTAACATAGTTCAGCTTGGTCCAATGATAGAAGCTTCATTACTTACGGAAGTAAGGCAATGACATGCCTTACATGTTTTCCATAAATAAAAATTCTCTTAGTTGAGAGCACTGATGAGATTCAAACAACACTTTGAAGTTATATTCTTCAGTGAAAACTTAAAATGTGTGTGTTTTATTATTCTGATAAATAGCAGAACCAATCCCATTGACAGGGATGTGAACAAACATGACTAACACTGTTTTATGTAACTTGAAGAGTCCTAATGACATCTTTATGCTTTACAGAAAGCTAATAGTTCAAAGCAAATTCACACAAATGCTCAAATTGTTACATTGTTGGAAATATGACTTATGTTACTCTTATTATGCCTATCTCATTATTTCTGTAAACAAATGTGGGAAAGCTTTTTTGACTCTTTGTTCTGTTGGATTTTTGTTGTTGTTGTTGTTCAGAGTCTAACCTGCAACTTCTGCAACTTGCTATTTAGACCAGAATGACCTGAAGCTCATGTCAGTCCTCTTGCCTCAGCATCCTGAATGCTTGATTACAGGCGTGTGCAACCATGCCTGGCTAAAGCATTCTTATAACATAAACAAATGTATTGGTCTGTATTAAGACCATAAAATAATATCTAGTCAGTCAGTCAATAACAATCTCACATGAAAAGTTTCAGTTTTTCATTAAGAAAGTTTCTTGGAAGTTGTTTAACTATATTCTTAGGAAGATCGCACCATCAATTCATACTCGTACCCTTCAGCATATTTCTCAAATGCTTTAGTTCATACCAATTCTGGGAACATTAATGTAGATGGAAAGCAATATGTCTCTTTGAGCTTTCAGTCCCATTTAGTAGACCAGGATTTGTATTTGTTTCTCCTGTCTGACACAATATACACCACAATTACAAGGTGCTACATAAATAATAAGGGTGCAACACTGTACCTGTGCAAACTCCTTCTTTTCCTCAGCTGTATATTTCAGACAATATTGCATCTATTTTCCCACTGATATGTGGGATTGATGTACCTTATTCCACTGTGCATTGATTGGAGAATAAACCCTTGTAATATATTTCTTTCCTATGACTTTGTTATATTTCTATATTTCAATCCAAACATTAATGTCATACTTCAAATGCTTTTACCACACAAGCTACAGATAATCCGATCAATTCAACCAAAATAATTCATTTCTTACTCTTCTAAAAATAGATATGCTTGAAAAATATTTTTGAAAGATTAATAGTAGTTAATATGTGTTTTCAGTATTTCAGAGACATTTTTCTTGTTGAAAGGTACAGAGAGAAATACAAGCAACATCCAAAAAGACTATTATTTTTACTAGTTATAATCAAAGCCCACAATCTGACACAACACAGAAACACACATTTGTTAAAACAAATGAGATATTAATAATATACATTTGTTAAGACAAAGGAGTTGTTAAACTATATCTAACAAAGATAGTTTAGGGTTAAGCATTCCAAGGCTTTATATGATGTGCATTCTACAATTTCCTTTGTAAAGTATTATACGTGAATCTTCAATTCCTTTCAGTGTCTCACATCAAGTTGTTTTAAAATGTTGTATCAAATTAATCCAATTAAATAAAGAATTAATTACTGTCAAAATAATTTGCTCCTGGTAACCTATATGAATAATGTTTATCAAATTGCATATATGAAAATTGTCACATGGAAAGCATGTCAAAATGAATCACATTATGATGTACATTAAAAATTTCTAATAAAAAAAAAGAAATAAGATGAAAAAAAATACTTTGCTCCTAATGTTAACACTCATGGAACTTATACTTTTTTCTGTCATAATCACTAGCTTAAATATTTCTTTTTTAAAAAACAACAATCAGATTGAACAATAAAGGGACACTTTCATTTCAGTGGCAACACTATCAATCAGTACAGTGAATTTACATTTGTAAAGTGATGTTGTTCCCAGTTAAGTTTTGCATAGAATTCAGACGTAAGGCTATGCTGAACATACTATAAGAACCTACAATGTTCTAGCCACCTTAAAAATTATTGTTGTTGTTGTTGTTAGGTGTCCTCAAGTCGGTATCCGACTCATAGCGACCCTCATAGGGTTTTCAATGGCTGAGTGCTTCGGGATTGCCTTGGGAGTGGATTGCCAGGCCCTTCTCCCATTTTTGCGGTGCTGGGAATTGAACTCAGGGCCTCAGAGACTGCAGCTCAGCGCTCTACCCACTGAGCTAAATCCCAGCCCCTACCTTAAAAATTACATTAAGGAAAAATGACAAGCTTATAGTAGAAACACAGCTAATTAATTTTTGGTTTATTTGTTACATTAAATTATTGCAAGCTTGAGCATAAATTATGATGGCCAAAGTTTACTGCTGTAGGAAATGTATTCATTATAGGTGTATATTGTATATACCTTCAGTTTTGTTTATTAAATGTTTACTTGAAAGAAAATGTAGAATATAACTTTTAGTAGATACAAATTGAGATAGTTTAAATCAAAATATTTGATGTTCAAATTTTTTTCATTATTTAATTGATTTTAAAAATTATTCAAAATATGTGAATATAATAATTAATCTGCCAGTAGCCATACCACACTGGCATCCAATCTCCTCAGATCTTGGAAGCTAAGCAGGGTCTGGCCTGATTAGTATTTGTATAGCAGACTACCTGGGAATCCAAGGTGCTGTAGGCTTGGGAGAAGAACCCTGCAGTCCACTCCTGAAACAATCATCCATTGAAAATCCTGTGAATTGCATAGATACATTGACAGTAGTGCCATGCTTGGCAGAGTGTCCGGTAGTGTTTTGTCTGTTGCATTTAGGGTCACTATGAGTCAGACCTGACTCAACAGCACCTAACAACAATTCATCTAATTATAAAATAATTGTGAAAAATTACTTCATATAAGCTTATTATGTGAAATTTCATGGTAAAACCAAACATTTCATTGTTCAACTTCCCCCATTGAGCTACTGGATGTTAAATTTGATAATACAGTGACACAAGACTTCTCTTTATAATTTCAAAGAGGTATTTTGAAAGGACCACATCTCCTGACAGCAAAATTATAAGAGTTGAATAAAACAGAAGTATTAAACTTATGTAGATTTTGAACCATGAAACATTTTCTTCTCATCTTCTGAACTCAATTTCCTAAATCACAAATTCCAGTATACCAGTTTAAAAATAAATTCAAATGCCTGCTCTGATGTTATCATCAAACTAGGTGAATATATGACTTAGTGAATCAAATTTTGATTTCATTGACAGATTGATCATTTATAAATAAATCTATATATTCATTGAATTTGTTAATCTGCTTAAATACTGACAGTTAAAATTAATTCAAAGCAACCAACTTTCATCAAAACCTGCCGCACACCAATTTGCTGGAGTTTATTTTTTAATATTCAGAAATATCATATCCTGATACAGATTAATGATATAAAATAAAACTATATAAGAGAGAAACAACTTTCTCTTTCTCATGCACACACACACAACACACACATAAGATGCTCAGAAAATTTGTGCATGTAGGGGGAGTCGATATAGTGCTACAGTGCCCACATTGCTCTAACTAGCATCAGCTGTCTTGGCTTTAGAATGAATATCAAATTAAAGTAGTGAAAACCACTTATGTTTAGAATAAAAAATAAAAATTTAAAACAAGTCACCATACACCGTATACCACATCATAGACACAATACTTCTAAGTAAGTTCCATCCTTGGCATTGTATAGACACACAGGTCTGAGCTGAATGATGTAAATCTCAATTCATACAAGTTATCATTCTTATGTGTAAACCCTTCAGAAATGAATGCTCAACACCTATTCTCCCTGTTTACCTGAAAACCCATCAACTAGTTGCTCTCTACTTAGAAACAGTCCCAAGCCCGAAGTCTCAATGCTTGGTCTGTTACCTTGACCTCAGTCACATTTACAGATTAATAATAACTAACAATGCCATCAATCATATATTGCAAAGAAAATTGACCAAGGCAAACGTTCAGCACTTTACTTCAAATGCTGAGCATTAACTTAGATTATATACACATAGATCAACTGAATAAATGAAAAACACTTTAAAAGTTTTCTTGTTATCAGGTGCTTGTTGTTGTTGTTGTTGTTAGGTGCTGTCGAGTCGGTATCCGACTCATAGCAACCCTCATAGGGTTTTCAATGGCTGACTGTTTAGGGATTGCCTTGGGAGTGGATTGCCAGGCCCTTCTCCTATGTTAGGTGCTTAAGGATACGTATTTAAATGTAGTAACTTCTTTTTAATAGTATTAATATATTAATTCCAATATAGACACAGTGATTATAATGTGATCATTAAAATAATTTATAATTCATGTCTAAATGATTGGACTGGAGTCATTTGAATGAGTGGACTACTTAGAAATTAATTTCAATTCATTTTGAGGAAAATAGTAGCATCTAGATTTTTAAAAATTCTAACTTCAGCTGTCTTTTCCAATTTTTGTTTTCTGATTATATTTTCAGTTAATACATTCTATAAATACTTTCTGAATTACAGATTTTTAATTGATTGGACATTTAATGGTTGATTTTTCAGATATTTCCTTAACTTTCTTAATTTAATCAGTTTAGATTGTACCAACTTTTCATAACACAGATTGCAGAAATAAATAGTATTTATTCTATCTCTGTTCACTAAGATATTTTATACATAGT